>RJWJ010026885.1:0-22438 GCA_004363605.1 Indri indri
CATGGTTAACCCCAATTGCACAGTACAAATAACATATTGTAAAGATGTTGGCAAAGACATTTCTAGGAGAGTTGCTGAAATGTTAGCTTTCTGACTTCAGTTTGACTTTGATTCATTCTTCTAGATTTTTAGATAGTCGGTCTCACACACATACGATGGTTAAATGTATTGCTTCTTACTTCACTTACAAAGAAATATGTGGTCCTCACAGCTCAGCAACAGATGGCCAAAGTTTACAAAACCACTAAGAAAACATACTCAGTGTATTAAAACAAAGTTGACAGCTAACCCTGAACCCTTTCTTTCATGTTTTAATTCATAAGGTAACAGTGCTCTAATCTGGAAAAAGAAAACACTGAAAATCATTTTAAAAGCACTAATGACCCATTTAGCTGTTCAAAGCAGTTTCTTTTCTTTTTTTTTTTGGATTAAAAGGAATTAAGTAATGCTTACTTCTGAGGGAATGGTTACATGTACAACCTTGAGAAAAAAATTGCTGATGTGAATGACATCCCATTGCATCACTGTGATGAAAATAGAATTATCTTCACGATAGTATTTTGTGGTTAAAACTTTTGTTACACACAATGGTATTAATGAAAAGTCTGGAAAAAATTGAGAAGTAATTATTGTTTGCATGGAAGCTATTCAACTACTTACATAAGAAAATCTCTCAATGTCAACATGACATTCTACAATGTAAAGGGAAAATTTACATTTTGACGTCTGCTGACATTATATACATAAATACACAAATCCGTATATGTAAAATCTCAGATACCACTCTCATGGTTAATCTGAATATCTTGAAAATTATAGAAATAGGAAATCTAGTTTGAAAATACCTTCCTGATGTCACAGTCTATTCATTTGCTTATTTATATTTAATGGATTGAATTAAGCCTTTGAAAAAATATTTTTTAAAAAATCCCCCTTTTTTCTGTGCCCAAACCCATCTCAGTCTGCAATGGGATGATCAGAGGGCCTGGGTGAGATGATCCTGCTGCTGTACCAAGAAGTACACGCATGTCTGTCTTTCTGCTCTTAGGACACCTCCCTGCTCCCGCCCTGCCATGATGGCATTAAGGGAAGGTGCAGAGCAGAGCAAGGACATACCATGAAGTCCAGTAGAGTCCTTCTGTGGAAGTCCTGCAGGGCGACCTTTCTCGTGGGTACTTCAGTCCCTCGGGGGCAGGCTGTTTCCAGGAATTGAATTGTGACAGCATTTACCTGGGGAATTCAACATGAAAGTGACTCTCACAATCCAGAATAAGGAAATACAAGGTCACCATTAAGTGACACAGAAATGTGACAATGAGGGAGAGGAAAGCAATGTAACATAATTTCAGGTAGGATGCAATTCTGCCAGAGGGTATCTTGTCTTTCTAAAAGTTTAAAGATGCTTGAATCTCTCTGGCATATATGACGCTGAGGTCCCTAAAAAGCATGCATGAATCAATGTAGCGGACCGTGTCTGTGTCTCTCTTATTTTTTCTTGTCTTCTAATAATAACACTAAATATCTCTGAATCACCTTTGTTGATAAGGAAAGCACAGTTACCCCAACTTTCAATCATTTGGGTGTATCCTAAGGCAATTATACTATTTACATTGCATGAGACAATTTCATATAAGAAACAGATACTCGAATTAAATACAGCAGTGCTAACAATGGAATGCATTGAATGTTTAATATATGCCAGACTGTCCTAAGTGTGTTAGTTATATTAACTAATTTAATTAAAGACAGGCGACATGCATCAGAGAAAATACAATTTTTATTGTTGGCAAAGTTAATTCATTTACAAAATCTGGAATTACCAAATATAATAAGATAAAAACAAATCAAGTATGGTCTTATGGATCACAGGTGACACAAAGGGGTAAGATATTTGTAATGTCTAAACCTGACAGGGGATTAATATCTAGAATATCTACAAGGAGCTTGTTGTTGCATATCAACAACAAAGAAGTATTCCAATAGAGAAGTGAGCTAAATAAAGGAGAGGCAGTTTACAGAAAAGAATAGTCTTGGCGCTAATAAACATATAAAGAGATGTTCTAAGTCATTATTAAGAGAAATGCATTTACATGATGAAATATCTCTTTGTACCCACTCACTTGGCAATGGTCGGAGAGCTGGGTGATGCTTACGTTGAGGAGGGTGTGAGGTCAGGCACCCTCTTGCCCTGCCAGTGGGAGAATACACGCCGGCAGTCGTCTGGGAGGTGGTGGCACCACTCGGTCCAGCTAAGCAGATGCATACCTTTGGCCCAGCCATCCACCCGGGGGTTCTCCTTGTGCTATTCTCACAGCAGGCCCATAAGGGGACACCTCCGAGGGTGCTGACTGCAGTTTGTCAGTGGGGACAGGTTGTGGAGACAACCTGAGGTTCCTCACCACGAATGGGTGGATAGAAGTAAGGGATGAACCGCCTTGGAGGACTAGGCTACGGTAAGATGCAACAGATTCCATTGTCATATAGCAACATATTATAGGGCTGAGTAAAGGTAAGAAACAGGATGGGATATATACCGTATTTCCATTTATATAAATTCAGAATAAATCTGCACCAAACAATAAATACACCTTTCAAAAGAACTCATGCCAAGAAATTTTTATACACACTACAGTGTTTGATGAGGGGAGGGGAAAGGGTTGACTGCAATGATAAAAGGGAATACACACGTAAACAAAACAAATTGAAAAATACCTGTGATCTGTCAACTCACTTCTGTTTATAAACATTTATTAAGGCTCTACTTTTTCCAGTCGCTTTATTTGAATTTGTGCTTTCTGATGGTATCCACGCCTAAATATGATATACGAACAGCAAGATAATGAGACTTTATAATTTTAGATAGAAAACTGCATGTGCCACAAGAACGGGGAGAAAAATAAAAATTAATTACTGGAAGAAAGAGAGTGCTTGGATGGTAGGATAAACTGGTGTGTAATAAATGAGAGTCTATCTTCAATGTAGCTTTTATCTCAACTGATGCTGGAAACCATTAAAAACCAAGAAGTATAATTAAAAATATGCTATAATGTGAGAGATTTAAAGAAAATCTAAATGTTATTTAAGTTATTTGTACAGTTAGTCTTCTATGGAAAATAAAATTTTAGAGGTATACTTAAATATCTCTATTAGTCCCTAATTACCACAAACTCAACATGTCTTAATAAAACCAATCCTTAGGACTTCCTCCCACTGCGCCCAAATCACTCATTAATTCAGCAAATATTTATTAAATATCTATCATGTGCCAGATACTGGGGCTTAATGACCATTTTACACCACAGTGTCCAAATTTATATCTCTAACCCAGATTTCTCTGAATTCCAAACTCATAGCACATATATTCCCACTAGACTGTCTCAAAGGTACCTCGAACCCAACAGGTCCAAAAACAAATTTGTGATTTCGTCCCTAAAACTGTTGTTATTCTTTCAGTTTTTCCTCTTGGACAACACTTCATCATTCATCTATTTGTCACAATCCAGACACTAAGTGATCATCCTTGTCATTGCTCTCTGTCACTTCTCTGATCCAGCCATTTCCCTAACTCTTAATATTTCTTAATTCATCACTTTCCCCATCTTGACAGGAGGCTCACATCTGCCCAGCCCTCCACCGCACTCTCTACACCAAAGCCATATCCGGTCATGTCATTTCCTGTCCCTTCTCTCCTCTTAAAAAGTGATGTCTCTTTAAATTAAAAAAAAATCCTGAAGGGGCCAGTGATGCCTTCACAGCATGCTCCCCCAGCTTTCTAGCCTCCTCTCATCCCAGCTCTCTCTTACTCTCTTTGCCCTTCTGTGCTGGTCTTTAAGTCCCTTGTACCACTATGCTCCCTCCTGCCACAGGATCTTTGCACGTGCTATTTCTCCTGGCATTGCCACGCTCTCTCTCTCTTTCCTTCTTTTCTCCCCTTCTCCTCTTTTTTGCATAGTTCATCTATTCACTCACAACTACTCACTACAACATGCCAGGCACTGATTTAGGTGCTGGAGATTCAGCGATGAAATAAAACTCCCTGCAGTCTTGCAGGTTTCGTTTTGGTGGTTTGAACTTAAGACTCTGGTGGATTAACTCCGACTTAGCTCAACATTCCTGCTTCAGGATAGTCTGACCCCCCAAACTAGATCAGGTCTCCTTGTTACGAGTTCTCAGAACCCCACGTCTCTCTTCCTAGCACTTATGGCAGCTTGTACTTTTCCATCTGCTTGAAGGTCTGTTTGAATAATGGCTGACCCACCCACCCATTGGTCCCTAAGGTTCATTAGGGCAGAGGCAGGTCTGCTTTTGCTCATCACAGTATCCTCGGGGCCTTTTGCTGTGCCGCGTGCATAGAAGATGCTCTATGTATAGTAGATATTTGCTGACGGAATCAAATGAGATAGAAAATAGTCACTGCCTCAAGCTAGTCCAGTGCAGAAGGCAGATGAGTACACGAATGACACTGCAGAGGAATGATGCTAACTCAGAAGCACAGTATATACAAAAGCTGGAGGGACACATAAGGTCCCTCATTTTGTTATTTGTTTTTTCAAAATTGGAAGACAAGCACACTTATGTGTTGAGGATGAATAGCCAGTGGAGAGACAAAAAAGATACACAAAGGACAGACACTGATGGGGACAACTTCCCCGGAGAGAGGGAGAGAAAGGGGCTTAGGGCCCTGTGGAGGGACGGACATGTGGGTGGCAATGGTTGGGGGTCTCTGCCTGGTGGTTTCAATTTCTTTGTGGAGTCATAGTGTACGTCTTTGCTGCCTAGTGCTGTAGCTACTCACTGCATGTGATGACTGAGCACTTTAAATACAGGTGTAGGCTGGGCACAGTGGCTCGCACCTGCAATCTCAGTGCCTTTGGGAGGACTGCTTCAGGCCAGGAGTTTGAGACCAGCCTGGGCAACATAGTGAGACCCCATCTCTACGAAAAAATTTTAAAAATTAGCCAGGTGTGGTGGTGCACACCTGTAGTCCCAGCCACTCAGGAGGCTGATTGCTTGAGGCTGCAGTGAGCTGTGTTCATATCAGTCTGGGTGGGAGTAAGATTCTGTCTCTAAAAACTGAATAAATAAATAAAGGTGCAAAATGCATATCACATTTTAAAGACTTAGTACAAAAATGTAATATATCTCATTAATAATTTTATATATTACCTGTTGAAATGATAATACAATGTATTCTCATTTTTCAAGGCAGTTGCATTCTATAAAGTTGCCCTGAACACTGAATGAGTAAACACTGAACCATTGCTCCTAGAGGAAATACAGCGTTAAGTTCCTACAAGGCTCTGGTTCCCATATTTTTGTCAACCGATCAATATGTAACCTTGCATTATGTGTGTTTCTGTTTAAAGACACCTTTTTAAATCTATATTGTTGATTCATTAACATCGAACTCATGGCCAATAACACCGTAACTCACATCTGAATGAAGCTTTTCTTACACATGTGTTTTCTCTGTAAGGCATATCACAGCCTTAGGAGCACCAGACAGCACTTTAGCTCTATGCTTGGGGCCACTTAAAACAGTGAAATTGCTAACAAAGAGCACAAAAATGGGAAAAATGTGGCATTAAATAGACTGCAGAAAGGACACTCGTTTACACTCTGAGCTGAAACAAGAGGAAGAGCATTGCCTTGTTGGACCCCAGTTTGGAGCATGCATGTTGAGCAGCTCAAACTTTCCACAACTCTGTATGTCTGCAAATGAGTACAAAAGTGCCATTTTGGGGTTACAAATAAATTTTCTTGAGTAGGTGAATTTGCAAATACAAAACGAGTGGACAATGAAGATTGACTGTATCTCGGATATATTGGGTTAAATAAAATATATTATTAAAAGTAATTTCACCTGTTTCTTTTTACTTTTTAAAAATGTGGCTACTAATAAATTTAAAATCACTACTAGTAAATTTAAAGTTGTTAGTAAATTTAAAGTTAGACCCGAACACACAGACCTCTGCCTGGGACCTCGAAAAACCTCGCTGCCCTTTGAGGCACCTGCCTCAAACATTTCTAAGGCCCTTCTGGTGCCTGGGAACAGCTGGGGCTGCAGTGCTCCCTGGGTGGGGTCTTGAGCCCTGATCAGACCTTCATGGGCCTCATGGCACTCCCCTTTGGGGGGCTCCAAACCTCAACCCCTTCTCCCACACTTGGGATTGACCCAATGACCAAGGGGCTCTGGGACTTGTGCCCATGGGGTTATCCTTTGGGACTATAGGAAGGTGGCCTGGCATGCTATTTTTTTTCGATCATGTGGGATTGGGCCACCAGAATGGTGCTGATGTGCTGATGTGGGGTGACTCCCACTCACGTCGGACCCAGGACCAAGACTCTTCACATGCACTAACTGGACAAGAACCAAGTACAATAAATCAGTACCTCTTTTCTACCCACTGTTCTAAGTCTTCATTGATAAATCACTATACCTCACATGGGCCCATGAATTTTATAACACATTAAAAATTACCTTGGTTATATAGACAAGGTCCCTGAAAACAATCAGTTTTCCAACAGGCAGCCTTGCGGGAGGCTGTGGAATGGCCGTGGTTGGGGTGGGGTGACTGGTCAGAAACACACTAAAGGGCCACAAGCCAGGTAGGTAGTTTAGGGACAGAAACTGAGAGTTCTTCAGAATGTTATAGAATGAAGGCAGCCAGGGGAAAAGTATTTCTCTTATCCTACAAACCATCTGTCCTCTAAACTTCAAGTCAGTTAGGAACAGTGAATACCTGACTCCCACATCTGGCCTCTTGCACTGGGCCAGGTCCTTCCAGCTGGGCTCCCAGAATCCCCTGGGGCACCCTGGCAGTGAGAAGGGCGGGGGACTGTGCTCCCCCAGCCTCCTCGGGTGTATTCTGGTGGCTCAGAAATTGTTTAATATATGAGGCTCCTCTTAGGTAAAGGGAATCTACAACTAAAATCAAGCTTGCAAGGCACTGTGTTAGTGAAAACGGGAGGAGGCTGAGGAGGGAAGGGCTCCCAGGAGAACTGAGGCTGAGATGGGAATGGAGCTGGGCTGAGGACAGCAAAGCGCCTCTTCAGGAGCACGATGGCCCTGACTGGGAATGTGTTTTGCGTTAGGTGACTAACTCAAGTGCTTCCTATGAGAAGACTGTTTTTATGATCAGCCATCAGATGCTCTGGAGCAGATTAGTGAACGTTCCCAACTAGATTCTCACTGACATTCAATTCTCCGTTCCACCGCGATGTTGCTAGAGGCATATTCTGCAGACATGAGATTACTGCTTGCAGGAGGTGGTATTTATGTTGGCTTTGCTGAGCAGAAAAGAAAATTAAAATATGAAATTATCTGTTTTACTTAGATGGCTATTTTTATTTATTTATTTATTTATTTATTTATTTATTTATTTATTTATTATTATTTTTTGAGACAGAGTCTTGCTTTGTGGCCTGGGCTAGAGTGCCGTGGCGTCAGCCTGGCCCATAGCAACCTCAAACTCCTGGGCTCCCCAGTAGCTGGGACTACAGGTGCACATCACCACGCCTGGCTAATTTTTTAATTTTTTTTCTGTATTTAGTAGAGACAAGGTCTCACTCTTGCTCAGGCTGGTCTCGAACTCCTGACCTCAAGTGATCTTCTTGCCTCGGCCTCCCAGAGTGCTAGGATTACAGGCATGAGCCACCGCGCCCAGCCTTAGATGGCTACTTTAAAATACAGACCAATCCATTCTTTTAGTTTCCCCAGATTATTTCCTCTCTTGGACACATCTGTTCTTGCTGCATTCCCTTTTGCCTTGCAACATGACACAATGTAAGGAAATGGACTTAGGATCTAAGCTGCTGCAAATTTTGTGCATACAGAGTAATCATCATCATAGTTTTTTATCTTTTGTGTGTTTGCAGAGAACTACTTTTATTAAAATGAGTTTTAAATTTCTTTGTAGTTTTATTCAGTACGTGGCTTTCCATAACAATAGTCCAAACAGTGAATTTGACAAATTGTATACTGTAAAAAAGAATTCATTTCTTATCAGGTTTAAAGAAATATCTCCATTGTCTCATCAGGTACTATTGTGTTCTTTCCTGTACTATAGGAAAATGCTCTCTCTACTGTGCATAATTTTATATACATGCATCTTTGCAAACTGTCATTCTATGCTTTTTAAAGCCAACTCACATATCCTTGCTGAATTACTGTTATTTAATATATACATCACAACCTTGATTTCTTGGTGCTTATTTTCTAGGGAGACGTAAAACGAATGTGACCCAGACTTGCTTTATTGGAACACATATGGGTTATCTTTAATTTAAAAGTAACTTTAAAGTTAGTTTTGCCACTTTTTTAAGAACTCTATTCTTATTTTAAAAATCAACTTGCCTTCCCATGCCTTTGATGCTTCAGTCAGCCCCTGTTGATACAGAATGGACCCACCAAATGCAATGAGAAAAATTGTTCATTAATGCACACACCACCATTAAATTTTCCATAGTGATACTCTGTATTCTCTTTGATGTCTTATTCATTTTCCGGCCAACTTTCTCTGTTCTGCAGATGTCTTCATTAGGCTGCCTGTGATGACTCCCATGGCTTTTCCTGTGAGGTTTTGGTTAACTCCGAAGCTCTTGGTACACATGAATGGCTTACATATTTTCTGCCTAGAATGAACTTCCTTGCCTTTGTGAATCTCGAAGCTTATCAGGAAACATTCCAGCAAGAATCAGTTTTGTTGCGCGTTCTCCACTCTTAATGAACTAAAACAGTCACGGGACCCAGCAGATTCTGGTATCTCCCAGAACTCTCCTGAAATGTCCAGCAGGATTTTATGTGCATCAACCGTGCAATACTAACACCACTGCACTCACCCTGCGGTTTTCTCATTCTGCTCTCTGACTTCTCTCGGGGCTGTTCACCAGAGCAGCTGCTTGGCTGTCTTGCAAACTTTATGCAGATATTTTAAATTACCTTTTAAAAAAATTATAAAACTAATAATCTAGAAAATTTGGAAAATATAGAAAGAGTAAAGCAAAAGTTAAAATAACTTGTAATCTTACCACCAGGAGGAAACTACTTTAATATTTTAATGCATTTCCTTCTAGCCTTTTTGTTGAAACACACACATACATGTAAAGACACCCTTATGTGTGACAGGGTGTCCTAGTTGAACCTAAACTGAGTTCTCCTGATCTCGACTGTGGAAATTGGTTGGGTACTGACCCTTCCAGGCATGAATGTGTGTTTGACATGCTTGGGGGCACAGCTCTCTGGAGGTGTTTTTGTTGGGAGGGGTGCGTACTGCATTTCTGTTGTGTTTCTGAGGGCCCAAGTGAAGGTACAGATGAAGACAAAGGCAGTGGGGAGAATGGAATGGTATCTCTTTTCTACCTGGCCCTCTGGATGGGGTTGCAGCCTTTAGAGAGACAGGAATTGGAATAGCAGATGAGTGATTTGCTTTTATGGATTTTGGAGCCTGGAGTGACACCGTGCTGGAACTGGAGCGAGGGCCATTCCCCGCACCGCTGTGTGTCCTGGCACCACCATGACATTCTGGGGACTGAGCCCTGTTTGCGGACAGACATGGGCATATCCCTGTTGGGCATCAATAGCCCTTCATGTGGCGTCACCAGCAGGGGACAAGGCCTGGGATGCAGAAGCGGGACAACATGCTAGGTGCCATGTGGTGACTGCACCTGAAAGTCGGATACGAGCACATGTGAGTGTCCCTTTGGGAAGGACTTTGAAAGGGGAGTCCCAGGTTCTCAGGTGCTGTGGGAGCAAGAACAGACACTTTGGTGTACAACATTAATGTGCCAGCATTCGTATTTGCAGTCTGGTGATGTCCGTGATGTTCCAATTACATATATCTTCATCTCTCTCAATCACCTGTTCTCTATTAAAATTGGGATATATTTTGTGTATACTATTTCGTATCCTGCTCTTTTTCACTTAATAATTTTCCCCATGCCATTAATCTTTTCAAAAGCTTTTTAAAAGGGCTTAAGCTTATAAAGTGAGTATTAGAAAAAGGGAGACGATCCCCTGTCAGTAACCTCTCCAGACATAAATATTAATAACTCTGTGTCACCAAAAGGTAGTGTATAGAGAAGATAAAATGGGAAGAAGAGAGGACACGGATACCTCTTTATTTTAAAGTAATTGACATGCATAATGAATGAACGCATTGAGTTCCCATTCCTTAGGCACTGATGTAAGGAAAGCAAAAAAGGTAAAAACAGATCTCGTCTCAAGAAACTCCAGACCTAGTTTGGGATGCAAGAGTTGAACTTAGGAAAAAGTAAATAATACAAGAGTTAAATCTATTTAACAGTAGCATGAAATATTTCACAGAAAGTGCATGCTAATGAATGCTGCAGACAAGAGTGAATTGTGAAATCAGCATTGCTGGGAAGACCCGTTGGAATCGTGTTGCCCAGACTTCTCAGTTGTTCCTCTAAGTTGGTGCACACGACAGATTCAGTGATTGATTGTGTCTCCTCTCCCATCCGTAGCCACCAGCACCCCAGCCACTGGAGGGTAAGGGCTTGGCCTGGGCATTGCTAGGGGCCTCTTCCCACAGGGCAATGTTCATTTTAAGCACTCCATAAAGTTTGTGGAAATAACATTGAGTAGAACATGTCATTATTTAATTACCAATTCAATTAACGTCATCAGGAAAGTCCTATGGTACTTTAAAGATGTTTTCAGCTGGGGTGACCGTGAAAATAGAGACCGAAATAAGGGAAACAGGGAACCAGAAGGATAAACTGGTTGTAGAGGAAGACCACGACTGGCACCTGCGTTGGTTCCCAGGGCTGCTGAAACAAAGTTCCACAAACTGGGTGGAACTCAGGTCAAGGGGACGACTCGCACGTGTGGTCCTGTGGCCCTCGGCAGGGAAGGCAGGAGTCCTGGCCTGTAACCACCAGTGGGACCCACTCTCACTTTTTGTCCCCTTCCCCACCACTTTCTGGTGGGGAAATTCTGCATCTGAACACTCTCTTTCTCTTGGTCATCAACTCACGTTCTTTCAGGGCTGGCTTCCAACAACCAAAGCTTCCAGAACAAAGCCATCCGTTTGTTTATTCCTCTCTCCTCTGTTGAGTGCATGTTATGCTAGCACTTGCTTGCTTGTGTTTTCTGCGTGTCTTGTCAGGGCCTCATCTTGTTTCCTTGATCAGATGATGAGCTCTGCGTGCTTATTCTTACTTGTGAACATCTTTTCTGGTCCCAGAGGGCAACACGAGAGCATTGTAAGAGACTCCCTTGCTACAAGCATGGAAAGTTGCCCCCGACTTGGCCGTCCCTGAGGTAAATGGAGAGGAAGGAGGAGAAGCCTGCCATGGTTCACTGGCCAGGCTTTCTCCCAGCGGCTTTTATAGCTGAAGTGAGAGGTCAGCTAATGGAAGCCGTCCCACTCCCTCAGGTTGCACAATAGGACGTGGGAAAGCCTGCAGTTGACAATAGCATGAAGAACAATAGGATCCAGCAGCTGCTGTGGCCAAAGGGGCAGAGAGGGTCTGTGCAAAGCCATGCCCTGCCCACAATTCCCTCCAGTTCTCCATTCTGCAGGGGAATACAATGCCCAGTCTCTTGAGACAGTCCTCATTTTTATCAAGTTCTGAAAAGTAAATTTAAGAAGGCACCGGAATTATTTTTTTCTATTTTTTTTAAATTTCAAAATATTAAGGAGGTACAAGTGTTTTTGTTACATGGATACTTTTCATAATGCTTAAGTCAAGGCTTTCAGTGTGCCCATCACCTGAATAGTGTTCATTGTACCCAATGGGTAAGTTTTTACCCCTCTCCCTTCTCCTTCTTGATTTCAGTGACCTTTAAATCTCTTTGTGCGCATGTGTGCCCATCTTTGAGCTCCCAATTATTAGAGAGTACATGTGATTTTTTTTTTTTCCATTCCTGAGATACTTCACTTAGGATAATGGTCTCTAGTTCCATCCAAGTTGCTACAAAAGACATTACTTCATTCCTTTTTATGGGTGAGTAGTAGCCATGGTATATATATACCACATTTTATTAATTCACTCATGAATTGATGGGCACTTAGGTTGATCCCGTATCTTTGCAATTGTGAATTGTACGGTGATAAACACTCAGGTGCAGATGTCTTTTTGATAAAATGACTTCTTTTCTTTGGGAAGATACCCAGTAGTGAGATTACTGGGTCAAATTGTAGTTCTACATTAATTTCTTTGAGGAATCTCCATACTGTTTTTCATAGAGGTTGTATTAATTTGTACTCACACCAACAGCATATAAGCGTTCCTTTCTCTCTGCCTCCATGTCAGCCTCTATTGTTGACTTTTTAATAATGGCCATTCTGACAAGGGTAAGTTAGTATCTCATTGTGGTTTTGATTTGCATTTCCCTGATGATTAGCAATGTTGAGCATTTCTTCATATGTTTGTTGGCCATTTGTCTGTCTTCTTTTTCAAAATTTCTGTTCATGTCTTTTGTCCACTTTTTAATGGGGTTGTTTGTTTTTTCTTGCTGATTTGTTTGAGTTCTTTGTAGATTCTGGATATTAGCCATTTAACAGATATATAGTTTGCTAATATTTTCTCCCATTCTGTAGGTTGTCTCTTTGTTGAGTATTTACTTTGCTGTGCAGAAACTTTTTAAATTTAATTAAGTACCATTTATTTATTTTGTTGTTGCTCTATTTGCCTTTGGGAGTCCTAGTCATAAATTCTTTGCCTAGGTTGATGTTTCAAAGAGTTTTTCCTAAATTTTCTTCTAGAATTTTTGTGGTTTCATGCCTTACATTTAAATCTTTTATACATCTTGAATTAATTTTTGTATTTGGCAATAGATCGGGGTCCTGCTTCATTCTTCTGCATGTGACTATCCAGTTTTCCAAGCACCCATGTCTTCCAATCTTATACTGTTGAAAATGAACAGAACTTTCAAGGAAGAAAGTGCCTAGAGTGCACTATCCTCTTCTCAGAATTGGAGGTTGACTTGGGCCTGGGGGAGAACACCTTGAGTAGATATAATGGGTCCTGAAGTGGCTCTAAAGCTCTGGAGGCTATTCAGGGATGCAATGTGGCCTAATGGCCTAGCACCAACCCTTGGCCCCAGCATGAACACTACTGTCATGTCTGGCCAGAGGTAGGTTGGACTGATGCTCAGTGGTCCATTCATTGCCTCACAATTCTTCTCTAATCACTCCTCTATTTTCTTATGGTAAAGCCCTGAAGTCCTGGAGAAGATATCTAGGACCCGGAAGTCCTGGTTTCCAGGTCTTTCCACAAATACTTAGGTGCCTATTATATGCCAGGCACCAGCTAAGAGATAAGACCAAGCATTTCAAATTTCCTGCTGTCATGGAACCTCCATTTTATCAGGACGAGACAGACAACACACAGAGAAACAAACAAATGTATAGTATGTCTTCACTGAACATCACTGATAGGTTCTTGGAAACTTTGACTTTTAGCAGAAATGACAACATATAACAAAACCAATGTTACCATAGGCTAATTGATATAAACAAGAGTTAAGTTCCTATGGAATATTTTTGATCACAAAAACATAACCAAACTTATGAATAAAGACCAAAACATTTCTAATATTAAACGTTAAAATAAATGTGAGCTATATGTACATTTAAGAAGGTTAATAAAAGCAAGTCAGATAATTATTTATCCCATTTGTGTCGAATCTGTGAGTGACAATGGTCTCAGTGGTGGGTTAAATCAAAGAATAAATATTTACAAAGCAAAAACTGTAAGTAGCACCTTCTGCCACCGCGCAGTTCAAAAACAATCACCAATCTGGCAGGCTTGCTGGGCACTTTCCTAGCACGTGGTTTATTGTCTTGCATTTGTGTGATTATTGCAGATCTTACGATTTTTTGACAATAATTTGTATTTATTCATTCACTCATTATCTAACCCATTTATTCTAGTTCAGGGTCGTGGGTGGCTGGAGCCTCTCCCAGAAACTCAGGGTGCAAGGCAGAACTAGCCCTGGCCAGGACGCCATCCCATGGCAAGGTGCACTCACACACCCCACCCTCACTCAGACTGGGACAATTCAGACATGCCACTTAACATGTTTGAGATTTGGGAGGAAACTGAGTACCCAGAGAAAACCCACGTAGACATGGGGAGAACATGCAAAGTCCATACAGACAGTGGCCCCAGGCCGGGAAGAGATTTTTTTCCTTATCTATGTCATAGCAAAATGGCATTGAATAAAACGACATTATTTGAGAACCTGTTGTGTGACATAATGTCAAGTATAACATAAGATAAAGAGAACCAAGACTCCATAAATGGGTAGAGGGTGACAAGATGAGGGATGCTGTTTGAGATTACGTGGTCCAGGAATCTCTTTTTGAAATGACACTTAAGATTTGAAATAGCGAGGAAACAATCTGTGAAGATATTTAGGGATGAGCATTTGGGCAGAGGGTCAGCAAGAGAAACTCACCTGAGTTAAGGGTGTGCCTGATCTGTTTAAGGCTGGGTCAGGAGGTCGCTATGGCATGTGGGGAGGAAAGGCAGGAGATGAAATCCAAGAGGGTGGCAAGATCTAGATCTTACAGGACCTTGCATGTCACATCAGGGATTCACAATTCCTCTGAGTGTGAGAAAAGCCACTGGAGGATACTGACCAGGAAAAAAATTAATTTGACTTTTTGAAAGGATCACTCTGGCTGCTGCTTGGGGATCAGGGAGCCAGAATGGAAGCAGATAGATCAATGAGGTGATCGGAGCAGTCCAGGATACTGCTAACGGCGGCTGGGCTGAAGGTAACATGGGGACCATGGTGAGCACCTGTCAGATTTGGGCGTATATTGTTAAAGTACAGCCAACAGGTCCTGCTGATGGGCTGGATGGGGATTTCAAGAAAGAGAAAAGGATGAGTTCAAAGCTTTTGGCTTCAAATATATATATATATATATATATATATTTGTATATAGTATGTAGTATATAATGGTATATAGTATAGTATGTATAGTATAGTACAGTATAGTATATAGTATGGTAATAGTATAGTATGTAGTATATAATAATATAGTATATATATAGGATGTAGTATATAATACATATAATATCCAAAATATGTTTCAATCAACTCTTTATGTCATCGGTAAGGATTCTGGTCAACAGTAGGCTATTAGTAGTTAAGGTTTTAGGAAATCGAAAGATACACATGGAGTTTTGACTGCAGGAGGGGTTGGTACTCCTAACCTCCATGTTGTTCAAGGATCAGAGGTTTTCTTTTCTACAAATCAAATGTCACATTTAAAAATATTTTAAATTTAATAGAGAAAGAGAATGGAAAGAGGAACATAGACCATTCTTTCCAGGAGGTCCGTTGCTGAGAGTGGCAACTGGAGGTGCTGCAGGGGTGTGGTGGCCCCATATGGCACGCCCAAGGTGATGTGTTTGCATGTGGATGGAAATGATCCTTCAGCAGAGAGGGAAGGAATGATAATGGAAGAGACAGGTGGGTCATTTCAAGAGTGGAGTGCTTGGTTATCAAGAGGGGATGGGGTGGGGAATCCAGCGACAAGAAGAGGGTTGACCCTGGACAGGGCAGGGCAGTCTCTCCACTGTTTTAAGAAGGCAGGCAGGATGCAGACGCACAAATGCACGCAGGTTGGTAGATTTGTTGAGGGAGGTCCAGAAATTTTTTTCTGATTACTTTTGTCTTTTTAATAAAATAAGCGGCAAGGTCAGCATCTGAGAGCAGGAATGGGGGAGGAGGTGTTGGAGCTTGGAGAAAGAGAAGGTGTGAGTGAGGGAGTGGGAGAGAGAAAGGACATGGGAAAGTGCAGGTGGCCGGGCTGGGCTGAAGCCATCTGTGGTTTGCGGTGATGAGTTTAAAACACACCACCAGTGTGATGGTGTTTCCTCCAGTCCTGTCCAGCCATTCGGGGTGGATTAGGAGAAGGTTGAGAGTTGGGTTTAACCCGAACTGGGTTTTTGCCAGTCTAGTGTTTTGAAGGGAGGGGGTAAGGTCATGGAGAATGAATGCAAGGAAGTGATTATAATGGTAGACAGAGGAATCTGAGCTTTGTGAGGAGGGGAGTGAGGCCATGGGTAGGGTCGGGATGATGGCCAGTGGCAAGGCAGTAGGGTCAAGGGATTATCAGTCATGGCAGGGTCAATGAAGAGCTCCCCAGGATGTGCTAGAGGGAATACGATGGAAAGGGAGCAGCTGGTGTTTAGACAGTAGGATGCTTGAAACTGAGATTTTAGAGGCAATTCAGTTATTGATGATGACGGAGTCTAGGGTATGACATGGGAGTCTGTGGCAAAAGCAGGTTGGAGGCCAGGATCATTGGAGGTGAATTTAGAGGCCAGAGTGTTTCAGAGTCTGCGTGAATGATGACATCATTGCGTGGGGGACAGAAGTAGTGGTAGAGGGAGGGGCCCCAAGTCCAGTGCTGAAGTCGTCAGTGAGTGAGGAGGAATTTCTGTGGTTGTAATGGGGAGGAAATGCACACGCTATAGTCCTTTAAAGTCCTGGGGGTTGCTAGGAAGATGGTGCCGACACTGCCCGGAAGAGACAGTGAGGAACAAGGAGGACTCCTGCTTCCCACAGTGTTCCTTGTCTGTTTCTTTCCATTGCTGTCCTTGAGTGCCTGCTTTCACATTTTGCTATTATGATTCGAGATATGTTCATTCTTTGAAACTCAACTTCTGCCCTAGGAGAAGTGATTAAATGAATCATTCTTGAATATGTGTGTCATCCTGATCCTGATTCTCTGTCCTTGACAAGGGATGCCTAGGAAGGGGCGCTTGGCTGCTCAGAACTTTCTGGTGGAAATGGGAGTGAAAGTGCTCTTTTTCTGGGGGGTAGTAAGAGACACGGTCTCGCTCTGTCATCCAGGTTGGAGTGTGCAGTGGCACAATCATTGCTCACTGTAACCTCAAACCCCTGGGCTCAAGCAATCCTCCCACTTCAGCCTCCTGAGTAGCTGGGACTACGGATGCATGCCACCATTCCTGGCTAATTTTTTAAAAAAGGTTTTTATAGAGACGGGGTCTTGCTATGTTGCCCAGGTGAGTATCATACTCCTGCCCTCAAGCAATCCTCCCATCTTGGCCTCCCCAAGCACTGGGACTATAGGCATGAGCTGCCCCACCGGCCCTAAAAGGCTTTTCAAACAGGATCACAAACAAGTTTCACCAACAGAGACTGGAGTAGGGAGAGACTGACGGCAAGGAAGCCAGCCTCAGGGAGGCTTCGGCAATAGTTGCAAGAGAATGGAGGTGTGCAAGGAAGGAAGGGACAAATGCAAGAGGTGTTTTGCAGAAAGCACCAACACGATGTGATCATTGCATACAGGAGGCGAGGGAGCAGCAGAACGAAAGGTGATGCCCAGGTGTTAAGCCTAGAGGTGGGAGAATATTGGCACCACTGAATGAAAGAGGGGGATGTCCAGGCGGGCTAAATTTGGAGGCGAGATAATGTTTTCATTTGTGAAAATATATACTTTTTGTTTACAAAAGGAACACATAGTCATTGTGTTTTTGTATTAGAAAATACAAGGAAATACGAAGAAAATAAATATCATTAAAGGTAAAATCTTAGTATACATTTTTCCAACTATGTATGAATGTGCACATGTTTTAAAGCATAAATTAGATCATATTTTACCCAAAATTGTATACCCTGCTTTTCTAACACTTACCGTATTGTAAACCTTCTGTGTCCTGCATAGTCCACTGTGATGCCGTTTTGCATAACTGCACACTAATCCATCGTTGTGCCGATCATCTCCTATAGGATATTTAGGTAATTTTGTTTCTTTGCTACATTCAATTCTTTTCCAATAGCTATTTTTGTAGCTAAATATTTGTTCACATTCACAATTATTTCTCTAGGTTAATTTTTAGAAATGAAATTGTGATTCAATATTTTCTGTTTTTTGACCCACATTGCCCAGCTGCTCTTCAGAAAGGCTGCATCAGTTGTCCTCCCAGGAATGTCACCTCGGAGGCTGCTAACTCCGCCAAGCCCATTATTCCCTTTCCTCAGGGGATAAACACCCCCAAGCGTTAGCTGGGCACTAATCATTAATATCCGCTAACATTCCCAGGGTTGTTGTCAAAACCACAAGAGGGTTTCAATCTAGGTCCAGTTACTCGTCTCACCAAGATCCAATTATTGAGACAACGAGGATTGCCAAGGAAGAAAGGAAGAAAGAAATTTTTAATATGACAGACATCTAGTCAGGAGAACAGGAAATGCTTCCTCAAATCCATCCCCCCAGCCCAAAGGGAGATCTTGAGCTTTTTAAAGCGGGGACCACGTGCCTTGGGGCAGGTCAGCGTGTAACTAAGAAGGAGCTAGGTGCACTGGGGCGGGTCGTGGGGGATGGTGATTCTTGGCATCAGGTATCTCGCTCAGGGGCTTTCGGAATCTCAGCTCCTTTGTCTTGCAGAAAATACACCATTTCTGGGAAACAACTCAAAAAGTTCAAGTAATTAGTTAAGGGAGAAGATTATTTAAAAAATAGGGGTTTTTGGAGCTGGTTATAGGGTCAGGCTTCCCCCAAGGGTGCTGTGCGGGCCTTTTGCTTCCTCCTGCCATGAAGTGGGGCTGGGTGTCAGTGCTTCAGTGGTGATAAGTTGGAGGAGGGGGTATGGGAAGAGTGGGTTTTGTAAGAATGTGCAATCGCGAGCTCAGTCACATTACAGTCTCTACAGCACCTAAGCAGAGATGCCAGTCATTCATTTACTCATTCCTCCAATATTTACTGAGCACTTTTCAGAGTGAGAGGTTGACATGTGCTTCATTCAAACCATGTGGAACACAACTCTAAGCTAGCGGCTCTGTGTGGCTCCTGGGAACTGAACTAAGACCCGCTGATTCTATAGAAGGAATCATATTTGATCTGTTGTAAATGCTCAACAATGGTATGGGTAGCAAATTCCCTATCATAGGAAATGTTTAGGCAGAGGCAGAAGAGGTTTAGAGAAGACTCTCCCGTGGGTGGGAGTTCAGATCATATGACTCCTAAGCTTTCTGGTAGGTCAAAGATTCTGTTTTTTATTAAGTTGGGTTACCAGGCTGGATAAAGCCATATGGTTAGTATACTGGTCATTGTCAGATGCAAATTGACAGTGACCCACTCTGGCAGCCTAAGTGGAAAAGGGATTTGTTTATTAACGGATATTAGGTTGTTCACAGAATGGTTGGGATGCTTTTCAAAACACAATGGAGGCTGAGCTCCAGGAACAGGAAACCATTGCTGCTCTTGTCGCCACCAAAGGCTGGATGCCACTGTTATCAAGAGGGACAAGATGGGCACTGGAAATGCTTAACGAGACCTGGTCTCTCTCTTTCTCTTTCTTTCCTTGGGTCTGTACCTGTGTCTCCTTTTCAACTCTATTTTTTTCTTTTTTGACATTGTCTTATAAGCTACAAGTTCCATGTTTGCAATTTCTTTATATATTCTGATACATGCATTACAGGAAATCCTTTCTCTGGGAGATAAACAGGGTTGGAAAAGAAAAGTTAGTGAGATCAGTGATTGTGACCATGCATATAGCATCAATCTTTGTTGGTGTCTGCCTCCTCTGGCACCGCAAAATCGAGTTAATCCCAATGTGATTATTTGGCCATATTTGTCTTTGTTTTCTCTCTTTTCTTTTCCTTTTTTTCCTTAGGGTTAAGGGATGAGGAGTAAGTATTTATAAAGTAAAAATAAAAAGCACAGGAAGAAATTTCCCCCTTTAATTCCATGCCTTAGAGGTAAGCATTTGTCATATCTTAAACCAGTTGATTTTTTAAAGAATCTAAACTTGCAAAATAATTTATTTAATTTTCTACTATTGGTAGACATCGGGGATTTTCCTGTTGTTTGTTTTTACAAACAGTGCTACACTGGGCATTTGGGCACATGTAATCTGTAGGCATTTGCTGCTACTCTTGTTGTAGGAGAGTCCTTGAAGTGGAATTTCTGGAGCATAAGGAATGAGCATGTGTTTTTTTCTAGATAATGAATTTACTGCCCTCCAAAGTTGTCAGATTTACATTTTCACCAATAGTATATAAATGCATATTTTCTTGTACTCTAACACTAAATGTTAATTTTTTTCCCTTTATTTGAATAAAAAATGCTATCTCTTTTAAACATTTTGTTTTGTTCTTTAGTAGATGGATAGTTGTTTTTGCTTGTGTTTATTGGACATTTTCATTTTTTTCCTCTGTGACTTACCTGTTCATATGGTAACAGAGGGAATGGCCTGAAAAAAAATGGCAAAAATACCTCCTGTTTCTTTAACACATCCTGCACTTCTCTTTGAGAACTAAAGCCTGCATCCCTACCTCAGGCCAGTGGTTGGGAGGGGCAGGGTAAGTCTGTTGTTATCTGTGCAAGGAGAGTTGGCACAGCCCAGACCTGGTGAAGGGAGGTCCTGAGTAAGAGTCATGAGATTATCTTCAGCCAAGATGGGATGATCAGAATCATCAACTGTAGTTGAACAGCAATTGCCTGAAGCCAAGAACTCATCCTTTAAAAGCTCTGTATTTCTACTTATTGTTAGGACAATGGCATTTCAGAGAGGAGTCTCCATTCTTCTCCTTTGCTGGCAAAATAATAAACATCTCTTTCCTTCCTCCCCAAACCACTTGTCCTCATTCTTCTGATTCTGCTAAGCTTTCGGTAACAATATCCTTTGATGATTTTCATGCTGAGTGGATTGTCTTTTATTTTTTAATTACAGGAACTCTTTATAGGTTATAGATACGTAAACCAAAATAAAATCCTAAGCCCCCGCCAACTGAATGGACTCCTATTGGCCAAGGGGACTCCAGAAAAATTTTAAAACTAAGTTCCCAGCCATGAAGAGAAAGAAAGTGGGAAATGCCTCCTTATACTCCCTCCCTTTTGGAGTTTAGAAACAACAATTGACCAGCATTAGTGTTAAAACAGAGACCATAAGACTGATAAAACCAACACTTCGTGATAATAAGATACTAAATTATTAACAGGACCTAGAGCCATGGAGAGTAAAGGTTAAATCACACCTGCAGGACATCAGTTTGCTTAATAGATCACTTGAGTCAGTGTATTGTGGTTTGTCTCTGATTAACAGACTTCCTTGACTTAAAACATTCCAAGCCTTTAGACAAAGCTTTATTTCTTTAACCAATTACAAATCAAAGCATCTTTGACTCCGTCTATAACCTGTACACCCCTACTTTGAGAGGTCCTGCCTTTTTGGGCCAAATCAATGTATACCTTCATGTATTGATTTATGATTTTACCTGCAATCCCTGTCTTCCTAACATACATAAAACCAAACTGTAACCCAACCACCTTGGGATCACTTGCTCGAGACTTCTTGGGCGTGGCTCCCCAGGTGGGCCATGGTTACATACATATTGGCTCAGAATAAACCTCTTTAAAATATTTTACAGAGTTTGGGTTCTTTTCTGTTAACAGATATTAATCCTTTGCAAATATTGTCTTCTTAATCTGTCACTTGTCTCTAATTCTATTAATAGTGTCTATAATTATACTTAACTTTGTCAGTCTCTTCCTTTATGTTACCTGGGCTTAGCTTCATGCTGGGAAAGGCTTTCTTCACCATGAGTTTATAAAAATATTCCTCTACATTTTTCTTGTATTTTTATGCATTTAAAAAATTTTGCTATTTAACCGATGGGAATATTTTGTTAGTGTGATGTGGATTGGAATTTAACTTCATTTTTTTCTAAATGAATGGCCATTTTCCCTAGTTTTAAAAAAATCATTCTTTGCCCATATTTTAGTTTATACTAAATTACCATATATATCTCCAGAGCTGTTTTGTACATTCTAATATGTTTTATTGCTTTTTCACTATTCTTATTTCAGTAATATATTGCTTTGATTATATTAGTGTAAATTCCTCCCCTATTCTTCTTTCCACTATTTTCTGGACTACTTTTGCATAATTTACATTTCTTTTATCACTAATGATGTTGAATATTTTTCATGCTTATACTTTGATTGTTTCTCATGTTAATTCTTTGTGTGCTTTGCCAATTTCAACATGTTGATGATGAGGTGGAGCCTTGACGTTTCCCAGCCAATTTGCTGGGCAGACACCGAAGGTGTGAGGTGGAAGGGCAGGGATGGGGTCCTGGCTGGAGAGATCTAAATTTGCGAGTCGCTCTCATGACCGAAGCCAGGGAGTAGTTGAGTTTGTAGGGACCAAGGCCCTTGGCCCCCTAAAAGTTTGCTGCAAAATCACTTATGAGGCAGATTGATTAATAGGAGAAAAGGGCACACAAGTTTATTTAACGTGTATGCACAGGAACCTTCAGAATGAAGATGTGACTTCCCAGTGAGGTACAGAAGTTAACAAAGAATGGGGGCTTGGATTGTGGCCAAGCAGGTTTCAGTGGAAAGACAAGTAGGTTACGGGAAGGAGAAAGGAAGAGGCTCGGCTAGCACAAGCGATGTTGTTGTATGAAGGAAACCTTACTGGA
>RJWJ010026886.1:0-22899 GCA_004363605.1 Indri indri
CTTTGGGCATGGCCTACCATGTGAACCCTGTGGAGGCTTTTATAAATTCCTCTCTGGCTCTTGGAGAGTGACGTTGTGGATTTTAGATAGGCCGGTTTTTATTGTAGTTGACAATAAGCCCTTGTTGAAGTGAAGCAAAAAAATTGGCTGTGGGACAACCCTTTTTTCCTTCTGTAGTGATAACATAGGGACAAGTTGGAATAAGGAATAAGAAATTACACTCTCCCCCCACAACTCCGGTATTAGCGAATCGCTTTGTCCCCTGGCAGGTGGGTTTCATGTTGTTCTGGACTGTTAGACATTGCAGGCGGCAGGTACCCTACTGCTTTGGAGTTTGCTTTGAGGCTGATAAAGTGTGGTTGGGAAGTGTAGCTAAGCTTTTAAAAGGGAATGGTTTTTAAGTTCACATGCAGTAATTATAGAGCCAATGTGTCTTTTTCTTGCAGATTGGGTAATTGTACATAGAGGGTTGGTGGCGGGGTTAAGTGGGTGTGTGCCCTTATTGGTACCCAAATGGTTGACTTATTCAAATGATGCCTTCTCCAGTTCAGAGTCTTAGGTGTTGGTGAGATGAGCAGAGGGTAATTTATCACCAGATCAAGCCCTAATTTCATTGTCACCATTTTGGTGTGTATATACCGGGCCTACTCTATTTGTGTCATTTAGAACTCTAGAACAAACTGTTCTGTAAATATTACTTAAAAAATAATGTTGCACTACCACTTCTTCTAAAATAAACTTTAAAAGCTTTGCTTTAGAGAGCTATTTTATTCTGTTAACTTTTTTTTTCTTAAGTTGAATCCCAGATTTTCTGAGAGTTTAAATAAGGTAGTATCTTCTGTTACGCAACTCTTTCTTTCTGCCTTTCTTTCTTTCATTTTGGTGGTATCAGGGAAAAGAATCCTGTTTACTTTTGGTTGCTGTTATTGCTCAGAGCTCTGTAGGTAACTATTAATGAATAGATTTAATCATCAAATCTTTGCTAAGAGTACATGTGGTGTTTGTTTTTCCATTTTTGTGATACTTCACTTAGAAGAATGGTCTCCAGTTCCATCCAGGTTAATACAAGAGATATTAGTTCATCATTTTTTTATGGCTGAGTAGTACTCCATGGTCTACATATACCACATTTTATTAATCCATGCATGTGTTGTTGGGTACTTGGGTTGTTTCCACTTCTTTGCAATTGTGAATTGTGCTGCTGTAAACATTTGAGTGCAGGGGTCTTTTTTTTTTTTTTTCTTTATGGAATGTATTTTTTTCATTTAGGTAAATACCCAGTGGTGGGATTGCCATACTACTTTCTGTAGAGCTTGTACTGATTTGCAGTCCTACCAACAGTGTATGAGTGATTTCTTTATAATATACCCCAAGGTAGTATTTGCTGTGGTTTGAATGTGCCTCCCAGATTTCATGTGTTGGAAACTTAATCCCCAATGCAATAGTGTTGGGGCAGGGTGGGCCCTAATGGGAGGTGTTTTGGCCATGAGAGCTCCACCTCTCATGAATGGATTAATGGCAATTATAAAAATGCTTGAGGCTGTGAGATCTCTTGCTCTTCCTTTGATGGGATGATGCAGGGAGAAGGCCCACACCAGAGGCTGGCCTGTCGATATTAGACTTCCCAGCCTCCAGAACTGTGAGAAATAAATTTCTTTTCTTTACAAATTACTCAGGCTGTGGTATTTTGTTATGGCAACACAAAACAGACTAAGGCAGAATTGCTATGAATCGATTTTGTCCTTTACTGCGGGGGTTGACAAACTACAGCCCATGGGCCAACTATGGCCTGCTGCCTATTTTTGTAAATGAAGTTTTATTGGAATACAGCTGTGCCATTCATTTACCAGAAATGATTTGCAGACTCCTTCTCTGGTGTAAATTTCAGTTTTTCTTTAGTTCTGATTTGAAACAGCGGACTGTGACACATAATTTTAGAAAAGTAACTCTCACAACTATAAACACCAAACACACAGGATAGGTCATTATTTGAAAAAATGAAGGCATTGTCCTTGACTTTCTTGTGCGTGTCACCAAAATTTACCTTGGTTTTCTGAGAGAAAATATCGGTAATTTATGGACTTGCTGATAAAACCAAGATAATGCCATCTTTCTTGAGGACTGGTCCTACCACACACATGTTGCTCCGTGACTGTGGGCAGGTCAGCTAACCTCTGAAATGCACTTTTCACGTAGATATACTGAGGACTAGAATTTTCATATTTGTCCCTGTCGCTCCTAAGTCTTTATCTCCAACCCTGATGCCTTTCCTGAGCTTTAGCCTGCACATACAGTCATCTTGCAAATAGCATGCTTTGTTTGTCCTCCAGGTATGTCAGACTTAACACATCTTCGATGGACACTTACTGCTGACCACTGACATCTAGTCCTCTACTTCTGGGCTGTTTCTGGGCTACTTCTAGGAGAATTGCAATTTCCCTAATTCTTGAAGTTAAGCATAGTCATATATCTGTTTCTGCCCAGTAGATTGTGACTGGAAGTGCTATGTGCCACTTCTGGGTCAAAGTATTTAATATTCAGGGTGTGTGTCTTCAGCACTCCCTTCTCTTGCTTTTGTCACTGTCACTTGGGCCCCAGAAGGAGGCTTCCCGAAGTACCAGAGGCACATAGCATGAATGAAAATTTAGCCTTTGTTGTTTCAGTCACTGAGATTTGGAGATGGTCTGTTACCATATTTATCCTAATCTAGCCTGATCAATGCAGTGTCCAAGCAGAACTTCCTATCTTTCCCTTCACGTGTGCTACCCTTTTGTTCCTTAGGTCATAGGATAGCACTATTATAAATTTACTTGACAGAAACCTGGAAATTACCTTTTTCTTTTCTATCTTCTCTTGCTCCCAATATCCACACAACTCTCAGATCTTTTAGCTTCTATTTCCTTAATATCAGTTTTATCATACCTCTCTGTTGAGTCCCACTACTGTTGTCTTGTTTTGGTGTGTATAACCTCCCACCTGGACTATTCCATCTATTCACTGTTTTTATAATCCTCCCCCAGTGTACCCCATCTCCTATAGAATACCTACGTTGGATCATGTCCCTTCATTTCTCACAAATCTTCATAGTTCTATGCTGTTCCCAAGAGGAAGTCAGACTCCTCAGCATGTTGGGCAAGCCTCTCCATGATCCATCAGTCTCCCCAGGACACTCTCTGTGTATGTGCGATCCCTACTGCACTACTTCAGCATCCTTTGTCCAGAAGGACTTTTCTTTCCATTTGCCTATCACTCTCTCTTTTGTGCTTTCAGGTTTTAGTTTAAGAGCTCCCTCCCCTATAAAGCCCTTTTTGATTTTCCCAGGTGCACTTAGACAATCCTTTGTCAACATTCTCTTTGTTCTTTGTACAAACTTCTTTGCATATATACCAACATGTTAAATATCATTGCTTACATACCTGGTTCTCTTACTAGATTGTCATCTTCTCGGGGGCAGTTTCTGAGTTTTGTTTCCCCTTTTGCCCATATAATTAACAGAATGTCTATCACATAGATAATTGTAATTGTTTAATGAATGATTTATTGTTATTTTTAATAAGAAATCATTTTTATGAAAAAACATGACAATTTAAGTTCAATAACAAGTTTTTAAGACTACAGTTATTCTTTTCAGGGAAGGAAGGCATACATTTTAAGAATCAAAAGAACTTCTATTTCAGTAAAGACTTAGGTGGCTAAAATGTTCTTCAATGTCAGTGAATACTTACTGTTATTTTTTAATAAAAAAGTGAGGAATATTATTTTTTTGCATTCCCTCACATACTTACCATTTATTTGTAATGAGAATAACTTAAAAGCTACTCTCAGCAATTTTTAAGTATACGATACACTGATACTAACTATAATCACCACCTTGTAGAGTAGATCTCTGGAACTTACCCCTCCTGTCTATCCGGAATTTTGTATCCTTTGATCATCATCTCTCTACTCCTTCCCCCTACTCCCCACCACAGACCCTGGTAACCATCATTCTACTCTCTATTTCTGTGAGTTTGACTTCTTTAGTTTCTACATATAAATGAGATCATGCAGTATTTGTTTTTCTGTGCCTGGTTTATTTCATGTAGCATAATGTCCTCCATGTCCATCCATGTTGCTGAAAATGACAAGATTTCCTTTTTTTTTTTAAAGACTCAATGGTATTCCAGTATGTGTGTTTGTGTATCACATTTTTTTAATCCATTCATCCATCAGTGAACACTTAGGTTGATCCCATATCTTGGCTATTGTGCATAATGCTGCAATGAGCAGGGGTTGCAAATACCTCTTTGACATTGCTTTTATTTCCTTTGGGTAGGCAAGGACCCAATAGTGGGATTTTTGATCATGTGGTAGTTCTATTTTTAAATTTTTGAGGAACTTTCTCACTGTTTTCCATAATGTCTACCAATTTAGTTTCCCATCAACAGCGTACAAGGGTTTCCTTTTTTCCACAGCCTTACCAACACTTGTTATCTTTTGTCTTTTTGATAATAGCCATCCTAACAGGTATGAGGTGATTATCTCATTGTGGTTTTAATTTGCATTTCCCTGATGATTATTGATTTTGAGCAATTTTCACATACCTGTTGGCTATTTGTAAGTCTTTTTTTGAGAAATGTCTATTTAGGTCCTGTGTCCATTTCTTAGATGGGTTATTTATTTTATTGCTAATGAGTTGTTGGTGTTCCCTATATATTTTGGATATTATCCCCTTATCAGATGTAAGGTTTGCAAATATATTCTCCTAATCCCTTCCCCAGGTGGGGCAAGTGGTGGGTCTCAGAAATAGTAAAGACAGTGAGACTGAAAGCTGTGCTGGGTCACTGTCTTCTCCCGTTGGTCTGGGCACAGCCAACAGGTAGGTTGTCTCTTCACTCTGTCGATTGTGTCCTTTGATAAGTAAGAGCTTGTCAGTTTTATGTAATCCCATTTCTCTATTTTTGTTGTCCGTGCTTTTGGGGTCTTATCCAAAAAGTCATTGACTAGACCAATGTCATGGAGTTTCCCCCCTATGTTTTCTTCTTGTAGCTTTATAGCTTCAAGTCTGTTATAGTTTGGATATTTGTCCCTCTAAATCTTGTGTTGAAATTTGATGCCCAATGTTGGAGATGGGCTTAATGGGAAGTGCTTGGGTCATGGGGGCAGATCCCTCATGAGAGGCTAAATGCTGTCCAGGTAGCAATGAGCGAGTTCTTCCTCTGTTAGTTCTGCGAGAGCTGTTAAAAAGAGCCTGGCACCTCCCTCCCCTCTTGCTTCTGCTGTCACCATGTGGTCTGCACACAGGCTCCCCTCCACCTTCCGCCACAAGTGGAAGCAGCATGAGGTCCTCACCAGTAGCTGAACACGTGTTGGTGCCATGCTGCTTGTATAGCCTGGAGGACCATAAGCCAAACAGACCTCTTTTCGCTATAAATTTCCCAGCCTCGGGGAAAATTTAGCAACACAAAACAGACTAAGACAAGCTCTTATGTTTTTAAATCTATTCTGAATTGATTTTCGTATATGGTGTGAGATAAGGAATATTATTTTAATAATCACGTTAAATTGACCAATATAAGTTTTTAAAAATGTTCCAGTTGGCAAGTAGAAGGTTAAAAAACACTAACACAGCCATGGAGACCATATTTTAGTCATTTTAGTCTCTAAAAATATGTCAGCAAATTCAGAAAGGGCAGCTCTTTTAATATACATAGTGTGTCTTTTTTATCCAAAGTGTTGCACTGAATTCTGTTCCACAGAGATTTTTAGTAACATTGGAAGCCAGAATTAAATGGACAAAATGTACCAAAAAGCCTCAGAAATATTCATATCCAATGACCCAGTGATTCATCTTCTGGGATGATGTCCCTTTGGGTATTTTTGGCCTCCCCAGGTGGGGCAAGTGGTGGGTTTTGGACAAGTGAAGATGGTGAGACTCTGAAAGCTGTGCTGGGTCATTTTCTTCTCCCGTTGATCTGGGCACAGCCAGCAGGTAGGGTGTGAAGTGGTATAGGCTGCTCAGGACCTCATACCATGACATATGCTTACAGACTACATGCCTGTGTTTGTTTAGCTATCCCATAATATTCCTAAGTGTGGGTATGCATGTGGGGAGCAGGTTGTCTGAGATAGTGGAAGCTTCAGTACTGCTCCGTTGCCCTTTCTACCACTCATAAGCTCACTGCAGAACCTTCCAGCTGAGCCCTGCTGATGGTTTCTGCACAATTTTCATTACCGTTACCATTGCTTTGTTTCACTTCCTACCCCTGTGGTCTTCCTCTTTACATGACCGTCTCATTGTTTTTGAACCAGACCACCTCACCTCACCTCTGCAGTCCCCCAACGCTGTTTTCTCTTTCACCATACAAATGATGGTCTCCATAAACCAACCATTTTCCTCAGTTGTCCCTGGAACAAACAGAATGAACCATAGCACCTGAGTTCTACTTTTAGAGCCCCTGCAATTTCTGCAGGTCTTGTTTGTCCAAACGTTTACCCTTCCAGCCAGACTATAAGCTCCGTGAGGGTAGAGCTGTGCTTCTCTTTTTTAGTGTTATGTCTCCAGGCCTGATGGTCAATAAAAGCTGTTGAATGAATGATTAAACAAAACACATTAAAGCAAGCCTGTATTCAGACTTCATTGTTTTCAGGAAATCAGATCCTTGCAGTGTGGCCTCGTGCTGTAAGTGGCCTTGATGGGAAAGAACATGCAAATTGGGAACTAATATGTTCGCTTTTAGTTGACACATCCAACAAGGGTTTGTTGTACATCTCCCCAAATCTCCTGTAACATGTGCTGTACTTATTATAGAATTGGGAAAATGTGTTCCTGTCCTTGAGACCTAATGGTGATAAAGTGTTGGCATGTAGTAGGCAGTCAGTCATTGTTGAGTGAATGACCTGCCATCGCCAGGGCTGGATGGAATCAACTGATGTTCCATTAATGGAAATGCTCCAATTCTGATGTCTTACTTGCTTGGGGTTAATGGTGTGATGGGGGTGGCTTGCTAACAGAAAAGAAGCTACCAAGGAAATAACTTACATCCATTTTCATAGTAAATGCATGGTATAGTGGTGTCATGGTCTACCCTTTATTAAAGAATGGTGTTTTTTCCTTGTCACTCCTTGAGGATTTGGTGCCAGGGTGGGGAGCAGCTCATGGCTCTTCACCCTGAGTGATGGTGTAGGCATCGATTAAAGACAGACATTAGGGCACTTGGTTACAGTAATTGCGAGCTTTGTGCTCAACAGACCGTCTGGAGCTGTGTTGCTGTCGGGCTCTCTCACTGTGCTAATCGGGGAGGGTGAAGAAGTAGGAGGCAGAGGAGGGAAGGCCTTCACCAGGGTAGTGGAGTGTGCACCAGGGTAGTGGAGGTCTGGTTGTGCTCCAGGGCTAAAAGGCTCAAGTGGCCAGCTTACCCTAGGTTATTAGACATTCCGAGAGGGCTCAGCCCTTTTTCCATGTTTATTTTCTTTGCATTGCTTCTTGCCACTTTATCCAGGAGATATGAGCAATGAAATCCTATTTATTTTACAAATGTAAAAGGATATTTTGTTTAATGTGGTATTTGGAGTATCCGTCTGCCTCTCTGTGCCTGTTTACCCTGTAAGTCCTAGTAACACAGGCATAGGTGGGTGAGGAGCGAGGGGTCTTGCAGTGTCTTCTCTGGGGAAGAAAGAATGTTAAATTTCAACAGAAAAGATTATTGAAATAAGTAATCCCTTCTTTGTTATTGAATTCTTCAGTCTGGTATTATATTGTGGCTTCTGAATGCAAGCAACAGAATTTGCAAAGCTAATAAGGACAAGACTTTGTGAAGAAAGGAAATTTATGATTTTAAAAAACCCAACTTTACCATAAGGAATAATAGTTTAATTTAGACTACTCTGTTTTGTGGCTTAACGTTTGCTATTAATTTATTCGGTGACTATTTCTGGTGCACTTACTGGAAGGCAGACACTTTTGGCCCTCTATGAGCTTACAGTCTTTTGGGGGAAGAAATAAAGTTATCTAAAAATTAAAATTCTGTAATTTGATAATTATGGATTAAGTGCTTATCATGGTGAAGGCAATGGGGACACAGGGATTAGCAGGATTGCAGCGTTTACGTTCTAGTGGGGAAATGTTGGTTGCGGAGTTTCTAACACAGCCTGGTGGGGTGTGTGTGTGTGTGTGTGTGTGTGTGTGTGTGTGTGTGAGAGAGAGAGAGAGAGAGAGAGATCTTGAAAGGTTGCCCAAAAGGAGTGGTTTCTTAAGGACAAATCTGAATGAACCTGGTTGAGGGATAAGGAACACTTAGCATGAAGGTGGGAAAGCTTGCCATGGTCTGACAAGTACATAGATGTGGTGAAGTTCAAAAGGAAGGAATGTGAGCGGCCCTGGCTTGCATGGGGTCAGACAGGATCAGGCAGAGACAGGCTGAGGGGCTGGAACTTCATCAGAGTAAATGCCCTTTTCCTGGAGAACTTACTCTTCCTCTGTGGGCTAGAAGACAATCCTCGTGTTGAGGGATCACTTCCTCATCCCACACATCGTCATTTCTCAGATTCTTAATGAATTCTCTCTTCTCCACTTTATTCAGTTTTATGTTCCATTGTATTCCTCTTTCTTCAATTAAGGGTTGTTCTAAAAAGGGCAACGTCTAGAATACGTGGGCGAGTAATTGCTCCCTCGTCGGCAGTGCCTGACACAAATCTCACAGAAGCCTGTGACGTTTCTCCTCCCCGACTAAAGTGTAAGTCCTCTGAGAGCAGGGGCCAGACTCATCTCTTTGTCCATCCTGGTGTTGGCTGCAGTCTGGTGATGAATGTGTGTTGAACGCTACATAGGAGCACACTCAAGGATTTGCCATGGGTTCTTTGGAAGTCTGTGGTTATAAAATCAATTTTTAAATGGAAGTTGGTAAGCGCTTAGCACAGTAGCTGGCATATGGCAAAAGGCTAATGAATGGTAGCTTCCTACCTATTTTAATCAAAAGTTGCATCACTAGGGATATTTATTATTATGGATCCCAACACTGAAATCCAATCATGCTGTTTCCCTGTTATACAGTCTTGCAGTTCTTGCATTGCATAGTGAAGAGAAGTGTGATGTGTTTTTGTGACTACGCTATTTTATTGTATAAATGTATTCTAAATTCTGCGATGGCAATAAGTAGTACTGTTGGTTTAAAAATCAGGATAAGAAGGGGCTTGTGTAGCATTTAAAAATTGATCCGGGACATTTGAGGTAAAATGTCTGCTGGGTTGCTCTGAGCTTGGACTGCTTGAAAGAGAGTTGTGTCTCTGAGAAGTTGGATTCTGTGTTCCTCACGTAGAGGGAGAGGCTGAGCCAGCAGGGTTCAGCACTGCAGGTTTGCAGAATGCAGAGTGACAAATGAGCAGGTTCTAAGATTAACAATGGTTGATGCGACCACATCCTTGCTTCCCTTTGCCTCCCACCCTCTCCAGCCAGCCTGCGGGAGCGTCTGGCTCAGTGGGCAGCATGGCCTCCAGAAAGCACTTTCACAAGCCTCCCAGGATGCCTTGTCCCTGATATCTCAAACCACTTGCATGAGTACTAGGGGTGGGTGATGTCCTGCTTAGGAAACAGAAATAAGTGAACAGTAGGTTTACCCTGTGTTTTCAGGGATAACAAATAATTAGAAGCCAAAGGGTCACAGTTAAGGATGTTTCCTTGGAGGAGCAGTGTTATGGAGGCTGAACAAATGACTCAGGAATTGCTAACAGGATTAGAGGACCTTCTTGTGCATAGTGGGATGATCCTTGGTCTCAGAATGGGAACAATCTGTCTGGTTCTTTTGCTTTAGCCTTTTTTTTTTTCTCTAAAAGTTGATGAGCTCATGACACAGCCCTTCACAAATGGACACTCTTATCTGTGGTGGGTGTCGCAAATGGGAATAAAAAAATTTCTCATCCTAATAGGTGGTTATCTCTTCTCATGCTAACGGGAAACTGGACCCTTTGAGGATACTTTATAGCTTTGCACAAGCTCTGCTTTCTCAAAATGGAAGGCTTGGCTCCCAGGGGCTTCAGGCCCAGTGCGCTCCATTTTTAATTGGCGGAAATATGCCTTAAGCCAACGGTGATACATTGTGTCTGTTCCCAAAATGACTTTCATTATAAGTTCCCAGAGCTCTGTGCTAGCCCCAACTGATTCACCTTAGAACAGCGTCTGTAAGGTGGAGGAGGGTGGAAGGAGGTAGGAAGGGCAAGGTCCCCAATAATAGATCTAATCCTTTTTAAATAATCATGACCTGTTACATTAAGTATTAATTGCAAATCTGTTTTAATTTTTAAATAACATTCAGTTCTTTAAAGATTTACACCAACTCATCTAAGCTCAATCAAATAAAATTTAAAACAAAGTATGATCAACTTCTGGGTACAATTCAGTGTGCTAAAATTAGTCTCAGGACTTCCCCCCCCACCCCAAGAAGTGGGACATTTATTTTTAGGACTCAGATACTTTTTTTTCTATTGTAAACTCTGCTTGGAAGGAGTGCAGGTCCATCTTAAGAGGAAGTCTGTCTGGTTTTATTGTTTCCTCGCAGAAAGTACTAGGTTTTAACTTCTGCACCATATAGAGAGAAAGAGATGCTTATCTCTATAAATCTGACTTATTCTTGAGGCTAAGCTATAAAGGAAACTGTTGAGTATTTGGAATGTCTGCTTTACTATTAAAAAAATTCCCTTGGTTGTCTTCTGGGCATGAGTTTGGTGCCACCTTGTGGGCAATTGTCAGACTATTATGCATGCCATTAAAAGAAAACTTGCCCCAAGGCAATTAATAATGTTCCAAAATATGCTCTATAAATTAGTTAGATTAAAAAAAAAGCAACCTCAAAACCTCAGCGATTCTCCCACTAGGTTTACACAGCTTCATCTTAGAAGCAATATTGCTATCTAATTTCAGGAAACATCTGACTTTGTCTTAAGGGATTTTGATACCCTGCTGAGGTACCAGTGCTTTATAAAACATGGAAAACTTGTCTGGGTGTCTGTGTTCTTCTAAGCTGTGTTTTCAACATATTTTAGCTTTGCTATCTTTATTTAATTTTGAACTAAATAGTAGGTATTTATGGAGATGTATCTTTTTAATGGTAGTATTTAATTCTGTCCTTATTAGAGAGAATATAGTAAAGTCATAACAGATTACCTTCAAAATAATATTGGGCATGTACAGGTATGAGGAAATCCTTGTTAATTTATTTTAAATAAAATTTAGATACCATGTTTGTGTATATTTACCGAATCACAGGATTTACGTACTTTTAATTAATAAGAGAAGAAATAAAGTGTGCTTTACGATGCTGTATTGCATCAGGATACCACTTTTACCTAAGGTCTTTGGCAGATTCAGAGGTGCTGGGGCTGTGATTTTTTGACTCACTTTATCACATTTCTCATAACAGCCTTTTGAGGTTTGTAGACTGATCTTATTATCCTAATTTTGCTGGTGGAGATGGGGCCTGAGGCGGTGGTGGCTTGCCCTGCGTCCAGGGCCCGGTGGTGGCAGAGTGGGATTAGAACCCGGCTTTCGGGACAGCTGTTCTGCTGCTCTTGGCATTAGCGGATGCTCTCCCTATTGTTTACACCGCAGGATGACAAATGCAAGAGATGAATGTTGCAGGGCTGAAGGGAGTTGTAGAGATTAAGGGAACTAGAGAGAGAGTGTGGGGAGGGGAGAGGGAGGAGAGAGAGAGAGATCGAGAGATCTCTTTCTATTGCCAGACAGTAGACTTGAAAAACATCTCCTTGATCTTTTTAAAAAGGAAATTAGACCTGTGATTAAATCTTTCCCCTGATTAAAGTTTTTCAAAGGCTCCCTTTGCCTATATGACAAAGTCTAAAGTCCCTGTGGCTTCTCCTGCCAATCACACCATACTCCAGCAATTCCCCCTCCCAACTCCTTTCTTACTCCTGCCTTAGTGCAGGCTGCACCTGCTGCCTTGACTGCTTTCTCCTCTCTTTTCCCTGCTCACACCTCAGTTCCCCAGAATCCCCTCCCTGACTCTTCCCTTTCATCCCCGAGTCCTGATTAAACTGCGACTTCCTTAAGAGGAAGTCCTCATGTGATTTACCTTTCTCTTACTAGAATTGAGCATAAGATCTGACCCATGTCTCCTTACCATAGCTGAGGAGGACAGAACTGAGGCTAAGTTGCAGAAATCAGGGAATCAGGGGTAGGACTGGGGACTCAAGGCTTCTATACCCCTCTCCCTGCTTTTGCAGGCTGTTCCTCTTGGTGAGGCACCATTCTCAGGCCCTTGTCTTATCTCTCTCCAACTCCCAGCCCTCCTGCCTGCTTCTGTCAGCCCTATTTTATCCATCTGCAGACATACTTCCTCCATGAGGCTGGTGAAAGTGGCCTCCTGAAGCCCCAGACTCAATCCTGTAGCTTCATGGCCTCAGGGAGAAAGGTGCTTCTCTCCCCCAATATCCTAGTATGGATTTTAGGGAAGGACGTTGGCCCAGTTTGGGTCATATGCCCACTCTCAGAACAATCACTGTGTCCTGGCACTTTGTATGTGTTGAATGAATGGTCCATGTGACATTTCTGTTCGTGTCCCTCATTTCTTGCTTGTGCTAATTATAGGTCTCTTTATTCACTCTTCTTCATTTTCGTGTGTCAAAAATGACATATTGCAAGACAAGAGCTTACCCTGGGAGTATCCTTTGATATTGGGATGGAAAGGTTGGTCATGTCAGTTTTATCATGACAGTCTTAGGTGGCAGGTCCACCTCCTCATCTCTTCTGCATCCTCCCTGCCCCTCAGCCCCCACCAGGATTTGGGCTCAGGTAGACAGGAGTGCAGAAAGCCAAGCTAGCTACATAGACCATAGTCCTCTGATGCTCGTGAAAAGAGGGCCTGGATTAGGAGAGACAGGCAAGACTGATTCGTTTTTAAACTATTTTATTGTGAAGTATCACATAGGTACAGGAAGAGTACAAGACATACATTACAGCTTAATGAATCAATATGACACACATGTAACCATCACCCAGGTCAAGAAACAACCCCAGAAATCTTCTGTGTTCTTCCCAATTACAACCCCATTCTTCCCCAAAACCTAGCCATTACCCTGACTTCATGGTGATCTTCCTGCTTTTATTTATTCTTTTGCCACTTAAGTATACATTCTTTTTTTAAAGTTTAAATTAAAAAAAAATTTTTTTTTGTAGGGGCCTCGCTATGTTGCCCAGGCTGGACTTGAACTCCTGGCTTCAAGCGATTTTCCTGCCTTAGCTTCCCAAAGTGCTCGGATTACAGGTGTGAGCCACCACGCCCTGCTTAAGTATGCATTCTTAAACACTAGAGTTAATTTTCTTGTTTTTGAACTTTATACAGATAGTCTTATTCTTTTGTGTCTGGCATTTTTCATTTAGTATTCAGTTTGCAAGATTCATCTCTTTTGTTGAACATAGCCATGATTTGCACCATGTGGTTGGTATTCTATCGTATAGATATACCATCATTTCATCATTTCTTTTTCCATTCTACTGTCGATGGATATTTGGGTCGTTTCCAGTTTTGGGCTATTATGAGCGATACTTCTGTGAGCTTTCCAGTTCTTTTCTCTTGGTGTATGTGGTTTGCACTTTAGTTGGGTGTGCTCCTCTGAGTAGAAGTACTGGGGCATGGGGTAGGTGTATCTTCACCATTAGGTGATATGCCAGAAAATTTTCCAAAACAGGGAACCAATTTACCAGCAGTGTTTTTTTCCCTCTACCTTATCTAATCCCCAATTTTGGTGGCATGGTGGAAATCACAGATGGAGAATAATCCTAACTGCCGTTTATTAAGTGTTTGTACAAGATGTTGTGCTAAGAGCTTTATAAATGGTATGTCAGATCATCATCAGAGCAACCCTTGGAGACAGATGAAATGGCTCCCTCCATTTTCTAGATGAGGACCCTGAGGATTAGGGGAGGTTGAGTAATTTACTTAGGGTCACATATCCAGTATATGATAGAGCCAGGACTTAAACCTGGGTCTGATATCTTTGACTCTAAAATCTGAGCTCTCACCCTCTATACTGAAAGGCTGGTTTTACCTGGTAGTCAAAGTGTGGGAAGGTGTGACTTGGCTCAGTGGACATGTTACATGCCTTCCTGCCTACGGATGTGGGTTAAGCCTATTGGCAGTTCTTCCTTTAAAGAAAGATCCTATTTTCTAGAAGGAAAAAACATGGAAGGAAAAATGGGGTATCTGGGAGCTTGAAGCATTTTTAAGTCTCCTTTGGTATATGCATCATTAGGGTCCAGTCTCAGCTGGTCCTGATACTGAGACTTTGCCTGAGGTATTTGTCTACCCAAAATTGGTTTTCGTGAAGTGTCACAAGGCTGTGCCTTGACCACACCTCTCATACCCCCATCAAAACTCTGAGGTTATAAAATATTTGTGTTTTTCTAATAATAGTTATAATAATTGATGAGTCAGTATTTAGCTTTTCTATTATTAGTGATAAAACTGAAATCTTAAACATGTAGAGAAATAATATAAATATTTTCCAAGGCCTCAGCACTGCCTACATTGACCTTTTCTTCCTTTTCATCCACATACCCCAGAAGCTTTCTTACTAGCAAGCTGGTATGTCTGTATTCATCCCCACACCCCCATCAGTTGTCCGTATATCAGCCAATAAGAATTTTTAAATTTTTTAAAATTATTTTTTTAGAGTCAGGGTCTCATTATGTTACCCAGGCTAGCCTTGAACTCTTGGGTTCAAGCAATCCTTCTGCCTCAGCCTCCATAGTAGCTGGAACTGTGTGTGTGTGTCATCATGCCTGACCAATAAGAAAATTTGTGAAAGACCTAGATTGCTTGAATGTCTTCTCACCAAGGCCCTGTGTGATTTGGCCTTGCTGTCCAATTTATGCTACTTTCCCCTTTCTATGCTCCAACCACAACACTCAACAAACACTATTCCTTGTGCCAGGGTACCATTCTAATGATTCCATTGCGTAGAAATCATTGTTCCTATGTTATGTAGGAAGCACAGAGAGGTTAAATAACTTGCTCAGGGTCATACAGCTTATCAATTCAGGCAGAGCTAGGATTCAAACCCAGGTCCACTGGCTCCAGAGTCCATGTTCTCATCCACTGCACTGTGCTGCCTTCCCTTCCTAGACTTCTCTCAGTACCTTTAATACACCCCACTCCTTGCCTCAGGGATTTTGCATATGGTGTTCTTTTTGTCTGGGAGGTTCTCCCCCTCTCCCTTCCACATCTGATTAGCATTTCCTTCCCTTCAGAGCCCAGGTTCAGTGTGCTTGCTTGAACCACCTCCAAACTGGGGTAGATACTTTTGTATTTACTTATTTTTTAATATCCTGCTATTATGATTACTTGTGGACTATTTTGCTTTCCCTTGTAGACTAGAAGCTCCCTGAGGGCTGGAGTCCCCCACCCTGTTTATCCCCACATCCCGCTTACTTGGCACACAGCTGCATACCTTGCCTGTCTGTTCATTCAGTGAATGAGTGAGTGGAAGGACAGCTCACAGCAGAGTAGGGAGATGTGTTGTTTTTCTGTCCCCAGATACATTTTTCAAGTAAGCCCTAACTTAAATGAACTCACCTTCTAATTATTGTTTAAATGGCTTTTTTGGTCTGATGCCCGATTGATTTGGATTTTTTAATATGTATTTTTAGTTCTCAGTCTATTTTCTTCAGGCCTTGCCTTATAGTTTACAAGGCTCCATTAATAAGACTTGTCTTACTCGTGGTATTGCATTTCATCTTCTGGGTTATGGGTCACTAGTAGCGCTTAGGCAGAATGCCCCAGTCTATAGATAAGGTACACTGGAGTTGCTGCGTATCAGAACACCCCCGTCTCCATTTTTTTTAAATCATAGTTTTCTCAGTTGACTCAAAACAGTTTTTTTAGTCAAGTATCTGTGAAAATCATGACCTCTTTTTGGTGAAATCATGGAAAAATTGCTGCTGACATCTCTGTCTGATGTAGACCCTTCAGATGCTAACTCAAGAAGGTGGGACCTGAAATAAAATGAGTTTTTAGTTGGTTCTTTAATTGTGAACATGTTAGTTTTGTTACATTATCTAATCGAATAGACAATCTGCCAGCCTTTTAGGAGTCACTTCTTAACCCAATGTGCCAGTATAAATTCTACCCTCCAATAACTACATGGATTTTTATACTCTAATCCTATAAGCTTTGCCTCACATTCAAATTTTTTATGTGAGATTTTTATCATCAACTTCATCATCAGTATCAGTCAGCTTAGCAACATTTCAAATGTTTTCTGCTCTTCTACTAAGTAAGTTTACCAGGCATGTTCTTGCCCTAGTCTCTTAGACACAAAGCAGTGTTGTGTTTCTTTTCCCCATGAATATTTCTTAATGATTCTAACTTAATATGTGTTTGTAGTTCTTAGAGACACAAAGAATGTGTCTGTCAGGATAGTTTTAGTTGTAAATATAGACACCCAGATCAAATCAGCCTAAGCAAAATGGGAATTTATTGTCTCACCATAGCTGGAAAAGGCAGAATTGAGGCTAAGTTCCAGGAATCAGGTCACTGGGGTGGAACGGAGGGCTCAAGGCTCCAGAACCCGTTCTTTGCCTTGGCTAGTCTCTGGTCCTCCTGGCCTGTGGGTCTGTTCTCCAGCCCTTGCCCCTTCTCTCTCCATCTTGCGGCCCTCCTGTCCTCTGCTGGTCAGGTCTGCCTCCTTTTGTCCTGCTGCAGACTTGGCCGCCTCCACGTGACTGGGAAAGTGGCCCCCAGACACTCCAGGTACCTTCTTGCACCTTGGCAAGGGGCTCGGGGGAGGGGAAGTGCTTCTCTGCCCCCAAAGTAAAGGGGGACTGTTGATAGAAGAAGGAGCATAGAATATTTGAGAGAATGATGACACCGTGACCCCCACAGTCCACTAGAAGGTTACTCTTGAGATTAAACAAACACTTACTGAGGAATTTCTCTGTGTTAGGCACTGTGCTAAACCCTAGGGATTCAGAGACTAGTAACGAGATTACAAACCAAATTAAATGGACATAAATCACAATGGGAGGGAATGGGTTAAATGTAAGGAAAAGCCCCCTGAGAGTGACTGGAGTTAGACTTTGGAATATGTTTCATTTTATTGTTTAGAATTTTCTGTTTGCTTATGTTTTAATGAATTCTCACTTCTCTGGATGATTTGACTATGGTGGATATTGCAAATTAATTTCCTGAAAGATGAACATAGATATCAAAAATCATTCATTGAAAAATTACCTTTTCTCCTGAAGATGAAAAGAATATATGTCCACTTGGAAAAGATAAGAACATATAAACAAGAAAATGAAAATTCTAATAGCCAGAAATAAGCATCTCATTTAGTTACCATTTTGGAGTATGTCTTCATGGTCTTTTCTATGCGTACATGTAAAAATAAAATAACATCTATCTTTTGTTTTTTAGACAAATTGGTTTAATATTGTTTATATAGTTTTGAATCCTACTTTTTAATTTAATGTTCTATCATGAACATTTACCTTTGACATGAAATGTATGTTAGACATAGAATGATGATTATTCCTTGCTTCATAATCCACAAATGGTTGAACCACAAACTTATTTAGCCATTCTTCTAGTATAGCACATTGAGGTTGTTGGCTAAATTTTGCCAACAGAAGAAATGCAAAGAATGTCGTTGCACCTAAATCCTTGTCTGCTTTTCAGATGATTTCCTCGGGTTCCATTCCTAGGAGTGGACTTGTGAGATCAAAGGGAAGGCACACATTTAAGGCTCTTGATCCAGATGGCCACCCGGCCCTTGGAGAGGTTGTTTCAGTTTACATTCCTACCAGCTGTATGGGGGAGAGAGCATAAGGAGTGTAAGAAGCTAGTGGACTGTCTCTGACAGCCCAAGCATCCATCTAGCTGACTTTATCCTATCTGTGAGGGACCAGCATGTGAGAACCACGTGTAACCATGTGCTTGATGTTGGAAAAGGCTCTGGCAGTGTAAACTGAAAAATTTAACTTTTAATTGAGAAATGAACATATGGATTTCTCCAAATGATTCACTTCTTGGTTTATTTTATTTTATTTTTTTTTATTGTTTGTTGTTTATAGGGGTACAGATGTTTAGGTTACGTATGTTGCCCTTGCCCCCCCTTCCCCCCAAGTCCCAGTCTCAAGCGTGTCCATCTCTCGGAGGGTGCGCATTGCACCCTCTGTGTATGCATATATCCGTCCCCTCCTCCCCCTCGCCCCTCCCCCTTCACCCTCCCTCCCTACCCGACATCCAATAGATGTTATTCTTATATGTACACTTATGTGTTGTTCAGTTACTACCAGTTTGATGGTGAGTACATGTGGTGCTTGTTTTTCCATTCTTGGGATACTTCGCTTAGTAGAATGCATTCCAACCCTATCCAGGAGTATACAAGAGGTGCTATATCACCATTGTTTCTTAAAGCTGAATAGTACTCCATGGTATACAAATACCACATTTTACTAATCCACTTCTTGGTTTAATAATGGCCCATTCTTACTTTTAAGGCCAAGTAAATGGAAAGTGCAGCATATACGTTGTTTTTTTTTCCTTTTCTTTTCCTCCTTCTCTTCATTCTCCTTTTCCTTCTTACCCCCTTTCTTCCCTATCCCTCTCTCCCACTCCCCTTGTCCCCTCTCCCTCTGTCAAAATAGCCTCTTAGATTGTCTCCTAGGGTATGATTCCTAGGAATGTAATTATGGGATCAAAGGGACACAACAGTTTTCATTGTTGTCGATAACAAAAGCAGGCAAGTCTGATCAGAAGGACTGTGAAATGAAAGTTGTAGACTTCAGTAAACCATAAATAGGCGTAAGAACCTAAATTCATTCGTTCAGCAAATATTTATCGAACACCTGCTATGTGGCTGAAGTGTGTTACTATGTGAAGTTGAAGTTGGCCCATGAAAGGATTTGACTCTGGGACACTGAGTATTGTGTCCCACTCACATATTTGATGGAAATCATTCCTGATGTGGTATCAGGGATGAAGTAGGGAGAACACTGGCCTTGGAATTAAACAAATCTGGGTAGAAACCCTGTTTCTGCTGGGTGCTGTTGGACATGCTACTTTACCTCTCTGAGTCTCAGTTTCCTCATTGGCAAATCTAGCCAACTCATAGGACTGTTAGGAGTAAACATAGTGATTGAAGTGACTTTAACAGTGATAGCATCAGTAGGTGCTCAATAACTGGTAACTGCTATTATTTTGTTATGATTATTATCATTATGGTGATGACTCAGATGATATGAGATAGGATGCTTTGGCAGGAATTCCTTATCCCTCCCTAAGCATCTTACCTCATGAAGCAAAAGCAGCTCTGTGCATGTATGTGCGTGTGTGTGTGTGTGTGTGTGTGTGTGTGTGTGTGTGTAATATAGGAAGTCTTTCCCCTGCATTTGGTCCCAGGGCCTGTATCAGGAGGATTCTTAGAGGCAGCTGTTAGATCCCCAGCCTTCCTGCTCTGCTTCCTGAACCCTGAAAGCTCGGGGTGGAGGCACCTGAGAATGGCTCCCCGCGAATCTTCAGCATGGATTTCACGGATTCTCTCTAAACTGACTTTGCTGGATTCTTGCTAAGATTGGGCTACGTAGTGCAGGCCTGGCAAGGACAGAATGGACACAGAAGGCCAAGGTGAAGAAGAAGGCTTAGAGGAGCCTAATTAAACTAATTAAAGTTTGGTCAAGGTCTATCTCTGTTGCCTGCTGTGGATAGAATGAAGCACAAATGTCAAGTAGTTAAGGGCTCACCTTTGAAATCACACTTACTTGATGTCAGACCTTGGACAAGTTACTTGGCCTCTATAATCCTGAATTCTTTACTGGAAAATGGACCAAACCAGTACCTCCCTCATAAGTCATACAGTGAGTGTCAAATGGGATAGTGCACAGGCGGGCTTGTCACAGTGCCTGTCCTCAAATAAGGGCTCCTTACGTGATATTTGTGGCAAAGGTCGAGTATCCCTCATCCAAAATGCTTGGGACCAGAAGTGTTTCACATTTTTTCAGATTTTGGAATATTTGCATTATCCCTAATCTGAAATGCAAACTGCTCCAATGAGCATTTCCTTTGAGCGTCATGTCAGCACTTAAACAGTTTTGGATTTTGGAGCATTTTGGATTTCGGATTTTCAGATTAGGGATGCCAAACTTGTATAAATTGGTGATTGTAATTAAATTGTGATCCAGGAAATTTAACTCAGTGAGCCCCTTCTGATCTAATAAGTAATATAGGAAGATGTGGTTTAGTGAAAGTTGCTCTGGAATGAATCTGAATCACTGGATTTAAAATCTGGTCCCACCAATGTTTAGCATCTTCCCCAAAGCCTTAGTTTCTTATCAGCAGAATGGGACAATGTCTTCTTCCCTGCCTGTGTGTCCCACAGGTTGGTATGAAGTGAGAACACACAAGTGAAAGTACTTGGAAAACTATAGAGGACTCTAATTAGCACCTAATCAAAGTGTGTCTAAAGTTGTTTCTTAGTAGTCCTAGGATTAGGTCTCAGTTTGTTAGGGAGACTGTGCCCTTGGGCTGTGACCTTCACAAGTGCTTCTCACTTTTGTTTTGCTTTTCCCCTTAGGAGAGACAGGAAAGCTAGAGGGACTAGAGTTGGATATCTCCCTTCCCTAGGTGGTTGGGTTCTGGTGAAATAGTTTCCTTTGAGGGCACATCTTGTTAAGAAGAACAGAATGCTCTGGGTCTATTTCAAAATGCAACTTTCTCCAAAGCCCCTGCTGGAAGAACCAGGGGATTTTTCTGTGATCTTCTTTGTGAGAACCTGTTAGGGCTCCTGGAGACAAAACTGGTGAAAGTGTGGGGCCCTCCAAGACTGGCTACTCCCCACTCTGAGTTTTAATGATGTTATTTCTTTCAACTTTAAAAAATAAAATAGTAACATTTTTCTTGCTCTGTTCTCATCAGCCTATAGATTGGACACAGAAGGGGGTTAGTAACAGTTTAAGGAGTTTGTCTGGAATAATGATGAAAGCTGGCAGCAGTAGTATAACTGTTCTGTGGCTATAACCAGAGGCTCCTAACACAAGCCGTGGTTCAGAAGGAGAAGGGAGTGGATGAGAAGAGCACACCGTCTTTCTTTGGCTCCTGCGGAGGAAAGCAGGTAGTAAAATGGATGCTGTAATAGAAAAATAGTATAAGAGAATGGATGGATGGCATAATGGTAAAAATAGTAAAATAGAAAGCTGTAAATTATATCCATTTCAGAATATGATGGATCTTTAAAATCTACCAAAAACTAGATGGTCATAGATGTTACTGTCTTACTTTAAACATAGAAACTTATTTAAGCAGCCGTTGCTTTGGAAAGTCCTTTAAACTATTTTTTTTTAAACCACCGTGCTGAATGATTTTAATTATTGGATACTTTATATAACTGGATTTGTTTCTGATTTATGTTCTAAATGAAGTTAGGTTAAAAGAGTAAAAAATAATGGAAGTTCTTAATCCTTCCCTGAAACAGAGTTTGCACTTTAGACTGTTCATATCAAAATCTTTTAAACATCAGAAGTCTATGTCCCATATTGTAATTTGCAAAAAGATTTTGCTTTTAATTATTTCAGGATCTGTAAACGTCCTTTTATTGGAGAATAAAGAAGGTGACCGAGGGTGGGAGTGGGGCACGGTGGGAAGAAACGGAAATATCTGAGCTTCAGTGTCCACGGACTTGTGCCTGGCTCTGCTGTTCCACCACTATCACTCGAATTGCTTTTGGAAGGCCAGTGGCTGAGGCTGCATCCTTCAAGAAGCTAGCTTTCGGAGGAGATGCTCCTGTAGTTTTCCAAACACCAGATTTAACCTGCTTTCTTTCTCTTCTCACAAAGTCTACCTGCTCTTTTCCAGTGCAATGTCAGGGGGTGATGAAGTGTTCAGCTTCTGAGGTTGGACTCACTGGAGTCCAATCTGGCTCTCACTCTTCAGTGTGCGACCTTGGGTGTGTGTGGCCTTGGGTGACTCCTTGACCTCTCTCTATTCCAGTTTCCTTGTCTGTTAAAACAGGAATAATAATAATTAATAATACCACCTGCCTCCCTTCGTTGGGAGGATTAAATGGGAGAACCTGTGTACAGGGCTTGGTAATGTTATTAGGTTATTCAGTATAAAACGTCTGATTTTCTTAAGCACTAAGTTAGACAGTTGATATCTCTGACATTTCACTTTGACACTTCTTGTTTTATTTTTATTGTGAAGGTACATCCTCATTCTTTCAAACACATGGTTTGGCTTGTGGTTATCTTTCAAATTGTTTTCTAGAGCAATTTTTGTGAAACCATGGATAAGTGAAAAATTTGTGTTATTTTTGAATATGAGCTCAGTTGTGGAACCAGTGCAGCATAGACAGCTTGAAATATCAATGAAGTGTTTGGGAAGGATGTGGCTAATGGATGCACAGCACGTCGATTATTTGATAAGTTCCATTCTGGTGATTTTAATCTTGAAAATGAGCCACGTGAGTGACCTGAGACCAAGGTGGATAATGATGAGCTGAAAGCTATAGTGGAAGTGAATCCATCTCATCCTATGCCTGAATCAGCAGCAAGGTTTGACATTACTATTCCAACAATGTTGGACCATTTGAAACAAATTGGCAAGGTAAAGAAGCTGGATAGATGGGTTCCACATGAATTAAATGAGAGTCAGAAGAGAAATCCTCTCAAAGCTTGCCTTTCTTTGCTGTTGCTACGTAGAGGCAAACCATTTCTACACTGTATTGTTACATGTAATGAAAAATGGATTCTTTTTGACAATCACAAGCATTCATCACAATGGTTGGATAAAGACGAAGTGTCGGAACACAGTCCAAAACCAAATATTCATCCAGAAAAGCTAATGGTGTCTGTTTGGTGATCAGCACTGGCATTAACCACTACAGCTTCATGAAACCTGGTCAGTCCATTACAGC
>RJWJ010026887.1:0-22654 GCA_004363605.1 Indri indri
TGAATAATATTTGAGAATAAGGAAGAAAGTTTTAATAATGTTGACACCCTCTGCCATCACTGGTTATGTAAGAAACTTTTTTCCCCAATATTAACCTAAGAGCTGAAGGGGAAAAAAAAACTGCTTTAGATACGTTGACTTATTTGGGGGGCAATTATACACTTAACATCGTTTTTTAAATGCTGTAAATCCCCACCCTTCAGTGCAGCACTATATACACATGCAATTAACCACCTTGGTAATGACCTTCCCATCTGACCTAGAATGAAAAAATAAAACTCTAATGGGCAAAGAGACACATACCAGTGCTAAGATTACATCTTCAGGCTTCAAGAGTCTCTAAAAGCCAAATGTAAAAACACCCCAAGCACAGTAAACAACATCTCTGTCACCAGAAATCAATATAGGTTTGAAACTTCACGTTTGCACACATACAAAAAAAAAAAACATTGCTAGCCAGAATAATAGTCATCTAAGAAGGTACACAGAAAAATGTGTCCCATTTTATCATAGTGAAAAATTGATTTAATAAATACACATTAGTTAGTACATAAACATGTGTGCTCTGTTGATGTTAGCAAAAAAATGTAAAATGTCAAGAAGGCTCATACCTTTTAAAAATCTTATAGGAAGTAATTATTCATTGGCCCTGAACTAGGTAATGCTAATTTCAGGTCACAACTTTCAGAACCACTAGGATCTGCCCAGATCATTAAGGTTATTTATTTAAAAAGACACAAATATTATAAATCTTTATTCTGCATACTGAAGAGTGTCACCTGTTAAAAAAAATTTTTTTTTCTCACCCATGGGAGTAGGGGGTAGTATAAATCCAGTTTGCTGCCAAAGGACTTTATGAACTAAATCCCAAAGCAAACTCAGAAAAATGTCTACAAAAATGAACCATTTTGTCTGCCTTTCTACTGCTTCCACACCCCAAACCTGCTGTCAAAAAAAAAAACAGTGACAGAGATGAGAGAAACCCACATTAGACATTGTCCTCACCACCACCCTTCCCCTGAGCCACCCACCGGTTAAGGAAATGTTGGTCCAGTCACAGATTTTAAATGAATAATCTTATCACACTTCAGGGAACTAGGGTAAATACAGGTTTCGTGCCCTGTAATTATTAATTATACAAACCGAACCATCTCCAGAGGCATTTAAAATATTTGGAGGTTGCAGGTGGAGAAAGGTTTCTTGGCAGTAGTTGTTCATTGAAATCTCTTACAGGATTTTTTTTTTTTTTTTCACCTAGTCTGTGATGCAGAACCCGCTGTGCTAAATTATGAACCAAAGGCTTTGGGGTGGGAACAATCAATCAAAATACCTGGGGTAGTGTGTAATGTGCATGCTCTTGTCAGCGTGAACAGGCTGCCCCTGAACACAGTCCCCCAGCAGGTTAAATAAATATGATACCATAGACAAACCGACAGGATCACACGGCTGCATCAATCAGCTGTTGATAAAATACAATCTTCCTTTAATACACGCTGAGAAAGTTATTTAACACTTACAAAACCTATATCCATTTCTTGTCCTTTTTTTTTTTTAAGTCTTCGAAAGTGTAACTCTTTTAAAGGGCAAGGGGAAGAAGTTGCACGATTTGGGTGGGAGGGGGGCTGATTTTATGACGCCAAACAAACTGAGAGGCACAACTATTTAACTAGGGCTGTACAGAGGATTGCAGAACTGGCCAGAAGGTCGGTGAGAATGCAAACCACACCTGAAGCATTTCAATGGATCTTGAAAACGCGGATACTTTGTTGAAACAATTCCTGCAGTGAAACCCCTGGTGCATTTCAATTCCGCTCTTATTTCAGTTCATTTTAGCTCTGCAGTTTTCGTGCCTCTGGAACAGACAAGAAAACTATTCTGGATTAATTGGGGGAAAAAATAACTGGGCAGGAAATAATTTAAAAGGAGGGAGCCCCCAGTGAGCTTAAGAGAAAAGTGACCCCACAGAGCTGGTGGTAAAAGAGAGATCTTCCATGACTTCGCATCGGTGAAACTTGGGGAGAGACAGAACAGAGAAACAGGAAGACAATTGCCCTGAGTTAGCAGCGAGGATGTTAGCGCCCGTGTGCTTCGTGTTTAAGAAAAGCAACTCGCTATGATTAAGTAGTCCACTCTCCCCACTTGCAAACAGGAAAAAATGAAAGAGGTTGGGACCAGGACCGTCTTGAGCACCAGCCCAGGTTAGGCTCTTGTTTAAGTCGATTTTGACTTTAACCTTCCGCTCGCGCCTGGCGAGTGCAGCGCTGTCACCTTGCCCCAGTTTAACCCCGGGTTCCTCTCCTCTGCCGTACGACACCGCGCGCCTTTGTCAGGACCGGGTGGGGAGTGGCCGAGCGCTGGGGGAGGGCATGGCACGTCGAGAGCGGGAAAGCCCCTGGAAAATACTGACAGCCTATCTATTAACACGTGAAGATTAATGCCCCATCTAAAACTAAGCTCTCATAAGTGCCTTCGGTACAACATAAATACAGGGAGTGAGGAAAGGCGTCGCCTGCCACTCAAACAGAACCTATCTTTCCCAGCCTGTTGAAATAACTCGCCGGGGCAGCTGGAGGTGTTGACGGCCACGTTTGTCAGCGCGTCGTGCCTCCCCGGACCCTCCTCTGCGGCGACCGCAGTTCGGAACTGATCCAATCTGGGCGTCCGCAGCCCGCGTTAGCGCTGCTCCTCCCAGGGTCTGCATACACCCTCCGCTCGGGTCTCCGGAAGATCCAGGGCAGAGGCTGGGCTGGCAGCCCCGGGGCCTAGGGTCCGTGAGTCCGCACGTCACTGCGAACAGGCTCCCCCAGGCAGCTGGTGCCAAAGGGACCCACATGGGGGCAGTTCGCAACCCCGCACAGCGCGTGGACGAGGGCGCATGGTGGCGTCTGGAGCCAAATCTCAGCCTGGTCCACCCCCCATGCTGTCCCCTCCCGGGCGCCCTACCCGGCCCCACGCCCGATTCTGAGGCTGGTCCTGCGGGCAGGGGGCGGGGAAGGATCGAGTGAGGGTGGCAGGTGGGAATCCGGCTGCCCTGATAGCGCTTTCAACCCCAGAAATTCGTTGGGGTTCGTTAACATCGGCGCTGTTGGGGGGGTCTCCCTTCTCCCTCCGCCACCCCGGGGTACAAACTCCTCCTGCTACAGCGGCGGCCCAGGCTACGGTGACTTGGGGAGACGCTGGAACCCTTGTAACCTTTTTGGAGACTTTGAGTTTCAAGAGCTCTTTACCTGAAACTGACACCCGCAAGCACTCTCCGGGGGCCTGTTGGGCAGATGGAGTGGCAGGGCCAGGCGGGGCCTGTTGGCGAGACACGGGGACATTTGTCATGGGTGACCCGGCGCCTCGGCTTCTGAGCCCACGCCGGCGCGGGGAGGCCCGCGCTAATGTAATAAAGCGAGAGCGACAAGAGGAAAGGCCTCTCTTGCCCCGGGGCCGCCACATGCTCACTCCGTTTTACTGTCAGGGCTGGTCGAGGCTGTGGCTTCATTTCATATTCCATTAATATTTACAGCAGCTATTGAATTTCCCATTACAAAGTTCACCATACACACTGCTAATATGAAATTTTAATAGTATTGTGCACATTATGAAAAGTCCCACCATTAGGAGGGGAGGAGGAGGGTCCTAGGGAGAGGTAGCCCTAGGAAGTGACCCACCGCTGAACACTCGCAATATCCCCCCCAAGCCGTTAAATATGTTCATTTGCAACTATTACCATAAAGACGCGAATCAGTAGGTATTTTATCAATATTGAAATCAAAAGTGAGGGAGGAAACAGAGTTGGTAAAAAGCTTGCTCACTAAATGGAGTTTGTGAAGTTGTGTGTGTGTGTGTGTGTGATGCTTTGCCCTCACTTATAGATGTTCCTATTATTCCACTTTGCTAGTGTCCTTTGGAGACAGGAATGAGGAACAAGCAGAAGTTTCAGGTTGTGTTGGGGGTCCGGCAGCAGCCAGTCCTAGGTGGAGGCTCCCGGGGCGAGGGGCTGGCAGGTGAGTGGCAGTGGAAACGCCCCTTCCCTCTTCCCAGCTTGTCTCCTTCCTCCCAGCCCTCCACCCCCCTCCAGCCTGGGGCCCCAGAAGTTCTCAAAGCTGCAGGCCCCAGGGGCGCAAATTCTGCCAAGAACTGTGAAAATCACCTATTTCTCTTCTGTGACGTTTAACTTTTCAGGATTGGCACCCTGAGGCCAGGAGGTTTTCCTGGGAGAATGCTTGTCCTTGGGAATGTGATTCATTTTCCAAGTGATGCGCATCCCAGCCGGAGGAACTAATGCTAACTTGGACAGAAAGTGGGAAGAGGAGAGAGAGGTCGGCCTGGACATGTAGAAGTGTTTGTATACAAAGCCCAAGTCCGAAGTGGCCCAGAATGTGGCAAACCTACCAGCTCCAGGCTAGGCCACACTGAGTGGTGAGGTCGGGTTTCTCTCCTTGGCCCCTCAAGTTTTGCACAGTGGAGCCACAAGGGCTGCTGTGTGGCCGCATCAGCTCGAAACACTCCTTCTGGCACAGAGGGGCAGCCAGTGGGGCATCCTCCTGTTCAAGAGTCTGTAGGCAGGAGTGCATGGGTGTGCTCACCTCGTCGGGTCGCAAGTGGACCTGAAGCCCTTTCACAGCAGGTGCAGGAGTGCCACCAACTTGCGGAGATGTGTGGACCTTCCCACTTTCACTGTAAGAACATTTAACTTCCTGGATGGGCCAACTGGTTCCCATGCCTCTGATTTTTTATACTTAACCTTGCCCTAGAGTGGGTAGGTGAAACAGAAGGCCAGGCGTACTCACTTTGCTGAGGGGGAGGGCTAGGCTATGTCGCAATTTCTCTAGTCTGCACCAGGCTTTCCCATCTCCTGCCCACTCACCCTCACACCATTCCCTCCTCACACTCTTCGGGGTGTAAATTAATGACAGTACTTTGAGCACCACTGTAGTGTCTTAATAAGCTTCTATTTCCACAATGAGAGCACAATTTCTGAATCTTTAGGTTACTTTTCAGCTGAAGGAAAATGACAGTGCCTGAAGGTAAAGATGGGTGACATTTCCACAGGAAGATCTGGTGTGATTTTTTTCGGGGCTTTAAAAATTATTACTATTATTATTATTATTCCCCCCATTTTCTTTGTGTTTTTTTTTTTCATGAAAGCCCCTAAATGTGTCATGCTTTGTCACATCCTCTGTGTGTGTTTTTAGAGAACATTTGAATAAAAGGCTCGATGCCAGGTATTGGTGACACAGGGGGTGGAATTTTCAGCCGTTCCACAAAGAGTTGGCCGCCTCTATTTGCATAAGGTCAGAGTAGTGCTTCTGATAGAACTTTACCAGCATCTCTGTCTCTTAGCAACACTCTTGCACTCTTGGTCCCTGCATTAAATTGACTGGTCCCTTCCTTTTCTTCCTTTCATTGGGAGGCTTACAATAAAATGTCACCCTTCCAACCTGTGCCTGTCACCCAGTAGGTCATCTGTATCTCCCCCTCCTCCTCTCCTCCTCCTCCCCCCCTTCTCCCCTTTCTCTCCAGCTCCAATTAGACGATGGGATTATTCATTTGGTGGATTCCCAAACTGTTTCATTTTATTGTGTTAATTAATATTAATACCATTTCTCCTTTTGTTATTAATAAAAAGCGCTCATAAAAACAGATGAGATAAGGAGCAAATTGCCAGCACCTACCAAACAATAGGCCTGGAGAGGGGTAATAAGGCGAGTGGAGATAGAGGAGCAGGGTTTAGGTCAGCCTCCCCACCCATTTAGTTGACGTGGGGTTGAACGCAGCATGGAAGCCCTCAAAGCAGGCTTGGAACATGCCAGGCAGCCCTCTTGGCTCTGGGATGGGAAATGGTGACAGGATCCAGATGCTGATAGGTGGTGTTAATGGAGGGTCATATTTGGACAATAGTATCCATCACTTGCCTCCTGGCTCTTCTGTCAGATGGAGTCATTTCTGACTACGCCATCACTCAGATTTGGGATAGATTCAATTATTACCTTCACCTTGGCAACAGGATATACAAATCCATGCCCAAAAGGCTAAGTAACAATAATAATTATTATTTACTGTACTTCTCCTCCTATTCATTTTAAAAGAAGAAATCTCTGAAGTGTTCAATACCTTCCTTCCTATTTTATTCGAAAAACATCTGCCCACTTACTCAACCTCACAGGATAATGACTGCTTAATTAGCACAAAGAAACTTTTGTCTGAATGTCTGAATGATTATTGCTGATTTTTTGTAATCTTATCAGCTTCCCAAATCAAATAGTCTCTGAATGTTTTCTCAATTTTTGGAAGAGTATAACTTAGAAAGGGTCTGTGGGTTATCTTTAAGAGTACATAGAAAATGTTTCTTCCCCTTTGAGAGGTGTTTGCAACTTGAGTGAAAACAGGAGTTGGATCAAAAAGGAAAAAAAAAGAGAGGAAGAAGAGAAGAGTTCATTATATAATTTTTGTTCACAAAGTTAAGAATTAATTTAAATTAAATTAAACATGAAAAAATTTAAAATTCCGATGAGCTCTGCCAGAAGGGAGCGGGGAATCAGAGAGAGGTAGGGATGGTGTTAAATGTCCTTTGAATTCCATCTCTGTTCTCTTCTTGGACAGAGAAACTGACCTCCTTAGAGGAGTGGTTTGTTTTCTGTAACATATAACTCATCCTCTTGAGTGGTGCAAATGGTAGGGTAAAACACCCTGCTTCTCCCTGATATTTTCACAAAACCCCAGCTCCGCTTTCTCTTCTCTTCCTGCTAGCTTGCATGCCCTGTAATTCTTGCAGTGTATTGCCAGATAAATTTGCAGGTAATGGGGTCTGAGAAAAGCAACCAGGGTTAAAAGTCAACTAGCTCCTCTTTAATAATTCACGTCTCATATTTCTTCCACTATGTCAAGTTTGCTAAAGAAGATGGAGCGGGGCTGATGGGCAGTCACTTGAGTTTATTATTTCAAGCCTCAGTAGGGAGGAAAATCATAAAAAGAGATGCCCCCATTTTTCTTACAAAGGGTCTACAGCAGCCCAAACCTGAGTCTCCTCTTCCTCACCTTACTTCCTGGCCCTTCTCCAAGCTGCCTAGAAGATTTACAAAGAGGGGGGTACAAAAAAAAATATGGGGGGACTTTTTCTATTTCATTTACCCCTCCTAACAAATTTGTCCCCTTTTCTCTTTACCAGTATCTTCATTCTTATACACTACCAAGTGGCAATTCTGTTCATGTTTTTTGCCACAATACAGAAGTTGCCAGGGCAACTTCACTTACAGACAATGGCTCTTATTTTAACTTTATTATAGATGACCTTCCTTCTTTTTACAACTGTTTTCTGGCAGCATCGCTGGTGACAGCTTCACATGTCTTTGACTTAAATCTCTCTGTTCTCTACCTTTTTGGAAGGGAGTGAGGGAAAGTTTGAGATGTGTGGGTTTGTTTTATTGTTTTGGGGTTTTTTTTGTTTTTTGTTTTTTGTTTTTTTTTTACTTTCAACAATTTGCTGTGTCCAGGAAGAGAGAGGGACACAATTAGTAGACAGGACAAGAATAGTGAAATCGAGGAAGTTTTAAGCATATTTGAGTCTGGTTCTGGACTATGAATTGATGTGTAACCAGATCCCAGACAGAGAGAAGAAAAGGAGAAATACTGAGTCTTACCTGTTAAGATTTTGCCCAAATGCAAAAATGAGTGTTTTGCTCAATTCAGTTTGCACTTCCCTATTGCTTATGTTACCCCAACACAGTTTTGAGGATCCCAATTTACATAGCCAAGCCAGGAGAGTGATTTCGTTTACAATTTCTCTCTCCAATTTTTTCAAGAGCAAAATATAAAGGAAGGTGTTTTATCATGAGGGTTAAAACTTTTCCATGTGTTACTTATTTAATGAAAAGATTCTATAGTTTTGCAAATCTTTTTCCTGGTTCATGGCAAAGGGCTAGCATTTGAAGAATAACTATTTTGCATTTAAAACTGAAGAGTTTTAAAAACAAAAATAACACAAATAAATCGATGTTTGGGGAAATACAGTTTTATCTTCATGGTACAAATGTCACTAGTGACACATCATGGCAGAAAAATAAATACAGTATCTCTCTCCCATTCCATTCATTTTGTGACTTCAGTGCTAAAATAAATATCTCTTTTCTGGGGGCCTTTTCTATTCACTTAGTTTCATGGCTCTTTAAATTTAATATAAAGTTTTGCAGGAGTTGCTCTGCGCAGAATGGGCACTAAGAGCTTGTTTGTCAGGCTTGGTTGTTCTAATATGAACCTCTTCAACTTCTGGCACAGATCTGAACTGGAGGTCTGTTTATATGTCTGAAATAAGTTGTTGGGGGAGGTGTAACTGAGAGCTCCAGAGGGAGAGGAAATAACTAAGGTTTATAAAAATCAAGCACACTTTGACAGGAGGAGAATAAATAGTTCTGAAAGAAATGTACAGTAAAAGATTGGGTCAGGGTTGGGAAAACAAAGTTTGAGTGGTCCTGGTCTGTTGTACAGTGGGGACAGGAGTAAAGTGTGTCCAAGATCATCACTCCAAGAAACAGCCTATTTGAAACCACTGTTTAAAACTTTTGGGAGTTGTTACATTTTAACCGATTAAACCAGGAAAAAGTGCCTGAGCAATTTTTCAAACACGGGGCAGCACCCAGCCCTCCCTGAGCGAATGGGAAACACTGATAAGCATTAGCTACATATTTGCAATTTATCTACTCTCTCCTCTCCCTAGAGTTAGACAAGGTTGTTCACATTTTATTTGCATAGATTTTTTTTTTTCTTAACGGAGAGGGGAAGAAGAGAGTCTGCAGTTTATATTTAAGCACTTTGCCATAGTGTGCTACGCATTGCTGGCAAGAAAGTTTCTAGTTTCTGGCTTTGAGCTCAAACCCTTCAAAGAAAGGAACTTTGTAAAGAGGCTTGCTTTTGGAACTACTAACCACGGTCTTCTCTAGATTGGGGGGAGGGGAATGAAATAGAGATAAACATATTACCCCCTTTTGGAATACAAGGTTGCTTCCACATCCTTTCTTCCTGCGTTTTTTCATATAAGTGCCTCACCCACCCACCGAAACTAAGTTGGCATCCTCAGGCCAACCCGAATCTTGCAAACTCCACTTCCAGCTGGGGTGCTGGTTTGTGTTGGATTGGGGGTTCCCCATCCCACTCCGAGTTCAGGGCAGGACAAGGCTCTGCAGGTCTGAGCACTCACACAGACAGAACTATTTTCCACTGGCGATGGGTGATGAAAAGCATTTGAAAAGCTGCCAGGGAGGAGGACGAGTTCCCTACCCTGCAAAATCAGCTCGTCAGAAGGACCCTGAGCAATTGTTAAGACTGTGGCTCTGACGTAGCAGAAATCCCAAAAGAAGCATCTCCCACCTGGCAGAAAATATAAGTCTCTGGTGCGATTTCATTTTTCTCCTGTTTTAATTAGGTGGGAGGAGGGACTCAGAGGAAAACCAAAACTAGTCAAAAGAAAAAAAAAAAAAGTCTAATGGACGAGCATTTGAGGCAAGACATAGATTATAGCATGTACATTCCCATTCTTACAGAGGTCCAGAAAGAAACAGAGCCCCGGAGAGATGGACATGTAGGTTTCCTGCTTATAATCTAAAACACAAAGTAGCAAATTTGGGCGGAGGGAGTTGGTGCTGATTTTCTGGGGCGATGGGCTGCTGGAGCGGCTTATGACCTCGGCCAGGCGGAGGGCCGGGCCGCTCGGCTGGCGGGCGCTGCGCTGGGGTACCCGGGCTCCCTCCCCGGCCCGGCCCGAAGATTATATCTCGAGTCCTGCTAACACCTATCATTTGAAGCCATCTTCGCTCTGTCTTCCAAACATCTCGAGCATTTTTTATTCCACTCGCTGCTCCTTCTTATTGAGTTCTCCGTGTCTCTCTGCAACTTGTCATAACCTGTAATAAAATGCCCTTTCCGTCGGGAGTTAAAGTCCAGAGGGCAGCGGTTCTATTTTCAACTGACAGCCGAGAAAAGGAGCGGCGGCTGCCTCCCTTTGTCTGCCTCCGGGTTTAACTCCTGCGGGCCTGGCCGGGGAGATCGTGCCCCGCGCCGCCCGCCTCCCAGCCGCGGGCTCCGAGGTCCGGGCAGGGAGGAACCCGCCACCCCGAAAGCTCGCCCGACGGAGCCTCCTCCTCTGCTCCCGGGCTCAGCCCCGAGGGGATCGGGAGAAACTTCCGGGCCTCCGGGGACTGCATACACACGTGCTGCTAAGGCTAGTTCCTCAAAACGAGAGGAGCCTATTTGCACTTTTCTTTTTGTTATTGGAGGGGGGCTTGACCGAGAGCGACACAAAGGGACGGGGAAAAAATAGAAGGATGATACCTAGGTCACGTCGGCCAGCGTCCCGGGAGCTCTTCGCCGGGCTAGTGATTTAACTGGTTCAGACCATTTCCTGCATTAGTCAAACCCATCCTATAATTATTTTCATAAACGTAGAATCGAAACGGGAAGATTTGTACGAGATTTTCTGTCCGACCTGGGCACGTCAAAGGCAAGCTCAGATGGCGCTCAATTCTCACACGGTGGGGGACCGCGAAAGGGCCGAGTTCAGCATCCGCCGGCCGAAAGGGATCGCGAGTCGGAGTGTCCCGCAGGCCGCCTCGCCCAGGTGCGGTCCTCTTGGCAAAGTCGAGCGCCCCGGAGCAGGACGCGGGGCTGTGCATCCTCCTGACCCAGTGGTTCCCAGGTCCCTGGAGACACCCTTCTCCCACCACGTTTATGTATTCAGAAAGACCCCCATCCCCGCTTTCTTCTTACCTGACACCCCCAGAGGGGTCACCTTAGAATACCTTAAGGTCTTGGATGGGACCTTGAGTCTCCCTGGCATTTTTTGCCTTTGACGTTTGGGGCAGAAGGTAAGCCCTGGCTGTGATGTCAACCAATTGGGGGAAGGGGGATGAGGAGGGCAGGAAAGCAGGTAAGGAAACAGAGGAGTGAGAAAGGGGAGCCAGCCCAGAACCCCTTCAGCTGCCTTCCTGGAGCCTTATTTTGTAGTTAGTTGGTTTAAAGAAGAAGATGAGGCAGCTCCTCCTGGAGAAGGAGATGGTGTCAAGGTGTCTCCTCCCGGAATCTTGGGGCCCCAAGTCCAACCCTGGAATTCCACTTCTAGGAAACGAGGTTGTTCTATCCAGCCATTGAAACGGAGACAGCCTGCCCTGACCACCCTACCTTGTCAGGGGCGTCCCCCAGAGAGATGCACGCTGTGGACGTGCTGTCTGCTGCACGCACCCCGCGCCCCGCACCTCCTCGCCCACGCCTCTCCTCCAATTCACACACTCTCTGCTCATTTCTTTCTGCGTTGGGGAGCTAGTAAAACCTTAAAAACAACAACTTTGAAACCCAAATCACGTTCTATTTTCTAAAGGAAACCTGGAGAAGCTGGTTTGGCTGGCTAAACTCTGTAGATGATTTCCTTTGGGGAGGCTGGGGACTAGGGGTGGAAAAAGTTTGTGTCATGAACTGTGATAAGAAAGGGAGAGTAGAAAGACTCAATTTGAGAGTAGCAGTTATTTGATATTCCTCCACACAGAAGTCCATTCTGTTTAGTTTTTAAAAAAAGCATTTTTGTCTTCTGCATCTGAAGGCACTGGTGGAATATAGCAGGGAGAAGTTTAATATCTAGAAAAACAAACAGTGGAGGTTTTTTATCTCTCAAAGAAGAAAATTAAGAAAAAATTCAGAAGAATATAGGAAAATGCAATCGGTTTAGGAACACTATACTTCATTGTTTACTGCAATTCTGATTTCTCTTTTTTAAATTTCTCAACGTTGATCTCTGGGTCTTAAGCAAGGCTCTCGATGTGTTATCAATTGTGCAGGTGCTGCTGACTTTATAAAGGTGATTATTTCTGTCCCCTTTAATCTCTGGAAAAAGCCAGACTCCTTTTCCCCTGTGAGTGCTACTTTAGTAAAGACTATGAAGCTGTCATTACTGAGAATGGTATTCATTTAAAACACTGGTCAGAAATACTCGGGATGTATTTGAGGATCCATCCTCCCCAGTTGGCTCATGGGTTCTATTCAAAAAGAAGCTATTTAGGGACATGCAAAAAACAGTAAATTTCCTGTGCCTTCTGCCCACTGCCCATTTCCACTGGAAAGTGAATAATGCCCCAGTTACCACCAGGCCTGACTTGATTTATCTTAGTTAATAGGATTAACGTGTCAGCCTCTCTCAAGAATTTCTAAATGCAGATCCAGAGTGTCACTGACTCGCTGGAGTCTTTTTTCCCCTCTGATGGACATAATGACACACCTAGAAGCAGAGGGGCCTTTGTCCAGTGGGAGCAGGCAGATTATCTGTCTCCAGTGAAATAAGGCGTGTTGCAGCCACCTTTGCCAAGACTCAAAGCCAGAACCCAGTCACTATAAAATAATCGTGTCAGTACCTCACCAGTGTACTGTCTGTGTTTCATTTATCTTTTGACTGTAATTGAATGGTTGGAAAGCAAAAATGTAGACAAATTCCAGCTGTATTGAGATCTGTTTCTTCCTTTACTACCTCAGCCCATCATTAGATACTTTCCCTCTCTGTGCAGGAGGTCAGAGTGTATAAATATAAATTGCATTTTGCATTACTTCTAGATGAGTGAAGCTGTCAAAGCAATAATATGAGCTTTCAGTCCCACATTCTACCATTTCTTTCCCATTTTTTGGCCAGGAGGTCATGTGCAAATTGAACGTGACAACCCAGAAGACATGTCCAACAGACCTGTATTGTTACCCAGTTCAGCCGCCTGGCTTATGACAACCTTAAACCCACGTTAGTTCTCAGCCTCCACCAGGCAGGAGCTCCTAAACACAGGACCCAGACTTCTCAGAAAAGTTTGCTTCAATGATAACATTTCATTTCATCTGAAAGTCGTAGGTAGCACTGACCTAAAATATTTTTCACCTAAGATTCATGAGGACGTCATACTTCGAAAGGCCAGGGCAGTGTCTCATTAGACAAAGAACAAGGAGAAGAGCCAATGAGCCCTCCAACACAAACACACACACACACACACACACACACACACACACACACACACACACGAGAGGAAGATATATTTGCTTCTATTTGAAATCATGCACATTTTCCAGAATCCAATAGTGATGCTGGAAATCATTTTCCATTGATGTTGCAACAGTGAAGATGTCATTCCGGAAGCCACCTTAAAATATTATTAGCCTTGTACTCTATTAGCAAGTTCTTGATAGCATTGTTTTAAAAACCCAACTGTATACCAAAGACTAAGGTTTCAGCAGCTTAGTATCACCATCGTTAAAAGATAATGCTCCTCAAACTACATTATAGTGAAGGGACCAGAAACTTTCCTCAATTTGAGAAAAGCTGAATGGCTTGGAGAACCAGTAATTGTCTATCGATGTGACCCATTCATGTCTTGCCCAGATTGCAGTTAATGAAGAGCTGTTGTTTGCTGACAGGGTGTTTGATGATTTCTAGAAAATGAGTGGCTGTTTTCATTCCTGTTCCAAATGGACAGGTGTCTACATCAGAATTGGCAACCTGGTTGGCAGACTCAGAGTGGCCGACAAGCAAATTGTTTATGGAGAATAAACTTCCCTCCCTCCTGTGATGACTATGCACATGTATGCATGCTGGTGGTGGGGAGAGGGGAAGAAATGGAGACACTGGAGGCAGAAAGATTGATGCAGGTCCATAAAACATAAAGTGGCCAAAGTCCTTTGGTTCTGAGTGGCGCCATATGCAACTATACCTCTCCTGGAGCTTATCTTTTGCTCAACCATGTTGTGCTCTACATGCACAAATGAAAGTCTATGAAAGGCACTTAGTGGTCCTTGGGATGCTCATGTCAACCTCAACAAATAAAATAAAATAAAGGTTTTTGCATTTGGTTAAATCAGCAATATTTTCATTCGTCTTTCCTTTCTTAAAGAAAGCATCCTTATTTTCATTTCCTTGGATGAACTAAATATGCTTAAATACTGAAACTGAGGCAGTGGTAGCAGTAAGAGTCACATCTGGGAATACCCACTCCAAAGTAGTAAGTGGCCCTCTGGTCCTCAGTGGATAATGTCACATCTTATAAAATAATACCTAAGGGTGACCATTAGACATACAAAAGTAGTTATTTCTCCTTTCACTTTTACACGGAATACTTACAATCTCAAGTTATTATTCATGCTAATGATATTCATATCCTAGTGTTATTATAAAGCAATGTATGGTACTATGCTTAAGAAAAAACACAACCATTGCAATACTCCAGGATCTGATGTTCTTTTAATATCTAACCTCTGCTTTCACAAGTATTAAAGTTGTTTAAGTTTTGGAAAATTTTAATAATAATAACAAAAACCCCTCTAAACATGAAATTGAAATAGTCTCTCTCATTGACACTGAGAAGATTTGCACTTAATTTTGGAAAACTTTTTCTAGACATCTACGGTTATTTGAGAATGTTTAGTTTTTTGAAATTTTAAATTTTTAAACTAACAGTCACAAGAAGATTTTATAGTTCTTCTCCTTTGTCCTAGCATTTCTCTTCTTAATAAAATAATTTGTGCAAACCTGGCATTACCTTGCAGCTCATTTTTACTCTACATTGCCAGAAATTATAGCCAAAAACATCAAAGTCTTTGGAGTAAGGCTAACTAACTCCTCCACCTCCATATGATGCATTCTATGACCTTGGACACATTATTTAACTCAGGACCTCAGTTTCTTCATCTATAAAATGGGGCTATTAATAATTCTTACTTCACAAACTTATTTGAGAATTTATGATATAATATGCTTTCCATGTTTTGGGAGCAGAGTAAGTTATCAATCAGAGTTAAGCACCATTATTGCTGTTGATGATGATGATGATGGTTATGTAAGCTTTCTAAATGTTAGTGTATTCATCTTCATTTGCGAAACAGAAATAAAAGTACCCAAAGGGTCATGGAAAATATTGAAGTTAGATAAAGTATGTAATGTATTTGGCATGGTGGCTGAAGCAGATCCTTCAGAAAATGGGAGGTGGTTTTATTGCTGCTTAATTCAGGAAGCCAGAGGAAATGAACAAAGTATTCACTTTGAGAGGAAAATCCATTCTTGAAGAGTTCCACTTGTTAGTTCTTCAACTCTGGATCTAGAAGCTTAGTTGGTAGAGGATGGCGTGAATGAAACCAAGTTGAGAACCATGCCCAGTTAGCTTCCTTTGTCCTGTGACTATAACTCAGACCTGGCTCTCTCCTGAATTCATTCCTCTGGGTGGGAGTGAGAGGCCTGAGCAAGGGTAGGTTGGGTGGACAGCCCAAGTCCATCGCTACCCCTGAAAAAAATGCGTTAAATAAAATTCAGGATATGTGTTTTGCAGGTGTAAGGATGCGTCTTACAATCTGAAGAACATAAAGAGTTGGAGTATATTGTTTGCTTCCTGATGTTATTAATTCACTTCTAGAAAGAAGATCAGATCTTTTTTGTTTGCATTTAAGTATAAACTGTGATGCCATTTAAAGATTCATCTTGAAGGAACCCAAAGGAACCCTAAAACCAGCAGCCTTCGGCACCTGCAGGAAGAGTCAGGCACTTCTCTGAAAGCTTACTCTGCCTAAGAAGGAGCCATCAGCTCTGGTTCTTTGAGGAATTTACATTGTGCCAATAATTAAATTTTACTGAAGCCTTTTGGAGTCCACATATCCCAAATAAAATTTCATGTTGAAAATAATATTCCATAGCTTGGGAAATTCCTTGTATATCATAGTTTATGGATATAATCTCCCTCAGGAGGTGGGGAAAGAACTGGAAGTTTCTATTCGAAAACCATTTATGTGTAACATAGCTAAATAAGATTATTGTTCTGACCAATTCTGTATTTAAAACCAAGCATCCCTCAACTGATTAGATAGAAAAACAGGTTGTTCAGATAGCACCCAAATGCATCAGATTTGGGATGTGTCTGTGTGTGTGCCTGTGCGTGTTCCAACTGTCTCAACATTGCCCAGTGATGTTTAAAACCTCTAATGTCTTCAGTTCAGCGAGTAAGCCAAATGGAATTGGGTTTGCTCCATTCTCTCGGAACATAGCTGCCTCATTCTGTACGAGTAAATCGGATTTGGTGAAAATTAAAAAGTAGGCAAAGAGACATAACTTCTCTACCCAGTCTTTACTGAAGACCCATACAGCCAAGTGTTTGGCATTTGCCTGTTGTCTGCTTTTCTGACCATAGGGAGCAGGCCAAATGACAGGCACACAGATGGGCATGTTGTATGATTAATGGTGTCTACCGGGCCTGGTAGTAAGGATGCAGGAAATGGTGGCAGATATGAGCTAGTTCCCTTTTGGGTTTAGTGCTCTTTCCACAGTTTGATATGGAGAAGAATCAGGAAAAATTCCAGCCCCATTCTTCACTAGAAAATATGAAGGTAGGTACCCTTCTTTCCTTTTTAGGAATCACTTCCAAGTCTAGGCCTTTAAGGGAAACCATACCAATTTTCTGATTGGCTCATCGAAATTACATTCTCCCTTTCTCCCTCACTCTTTCTCTCCCTTTCATCCTTTGTTCCTTCCTCTCTCTCGCTTTCTTTGTTCCTTGTCTTCTTTTTCTCCCCTTTCTCCCAAGCACTGTCTCATCCCAGTGACTTCAGAGTGCAAGCTGGATTACCAGAGTGAGCTCTCCACAGTGTCTCTGAGGAACAAAGGAAAGTGTGTGAAACTGAGCAGGCAGGAGCACACAGCACAGAGGCCCAGAGCGACCCCAAACTATGCTGTTCAAGTGCACCCCAACCCCCACTTTCTCCCTGAGTTGTTCCTTCTTGAGCATGGTGACTCTAATGCATGAAGAACCCAGGAGATCATAATTTCATCATTAAAAATGAGTCAAACATGAGGCTGTCACAGCCTCAGGATCATACCCAAAGTTGAGAATTCTTTCTTTTTTTTTTTTTTCTAAGCCAGTCAAATTTAGCAGTAGGGAGTTGAATACTTTCCTTGGTTTTTAAAATTTTATTTTGAATACACATAGAGATACTTAAAGAGCTTTATAAAAATTAATTTAATTTTTTTCTAAAGGTAATAGAAATATGCAAATAGGAGAAAGGGGTGAAAAATACTCTTCCAGTCCTATCTCCCAGCCCCTCTCACCCATGCTAATGCCCTTTTTTGTTTGTTTGTTTATTTAATTAACAGACTTTTTTTGAGTTTTAGATTTGTAGAAAAATCGAGTGGAAAGATCTCATATATTCCCTTACCAGTTTCTCCTATTATTAACAATTTGTATTAGTGTACATTTGTTACAATTGATGAGCCAATATTGATATTTTAGTGTTAATGAAAGTTCATAGTTTACATTAGGGTTTACACTTGGCCTCGAACATTCTATGGGTTTTGACAAAGAGTAATGCACCCAGCATTACAGTATCATAGAGAGTAGTAGTTCCACCGCCCTAAATTTTCGCTGTGCTCTGCGTCTCCCTCCCTCCCCTCAACCCCTGGAAACCACTGATTTTTTTTTTTTACGGTCCCCATACTTTTGCCTTTTCAAGAATGTCCTATAGCTGGAATTATACAGTATGTAGCCTTTTCAGATTGGCTTTCTTTACTTAGCAATGTGCCTTTAAGTTTCTCCCTGTCTTTTCTTTTATTGATGAATAATATTTCATTGTCTGGATGAATCACAGTTTGTTTATCCATTTGTCTGTTGAGGGACACCTTGCTTGCTTCCAAGATTTGGCAATTATGAATAAAGCTGCTATAAACGTTCACGTGCAGGTTTTTGTGTAGACATAAGTTTTCAGCTCATTTGGATAAATAGCAAGAAGTGTGAATACTAGATCCTATTGTAAGGGTATGTCTAGTTTTGTCTTCCAGCCCAATGTCCCTTTTGGTGTTTGCAAGTCCACATTAGCACAATAGGTACTTAGCAGAGATGGCTGCTGCTGGACACCAAAGCAAGAGCCACCTCCACCTGGAGGAACACACAGTCGTTGTGAAGAGCATGAACTCCATTGAGCCACACGGGTTCTTTCCCGCTTTGCGATTTGATTTACTTGCTCTGAAACATTAGGCAAATTACTTACCTTTCCATGTTTTAGTTTCCTCAACTGCAGTTAGGCTTGCGGACAGCACCCAGACACCAGGTTCTGAGAATTACCTGAGATATCCCACGCACATCTTGGCACAATACTGGTACCCTTAAGTGCTCAATAAATGCTACCTATTTTTAGATCTTACTCCATAAACTAGCATCTTTTCTCCCAAAATAGCCAGTACATTCTTTTGTGATGAATTTGTGGACAATGCCTGCAGGAGCACCAAAGATAGAACCATTCCATGCACTAAGAAATCTGGTGAGAAAAAAATGTGCAGCAGCTAAAATAAAGGGAAGTCCCAACTAGAGAGGAAACATCGTTAAGTGAAGTTGCTTCCTCCTCGGAGATCTTGGTCCGCAGAATAAATTCTTTACTCTGTTCTCACTCCTGGTTCCCATTAGTGACTTGCTGGCTCACAACCCTCTGGGGTAAATCCTGGATTATGAAATGCCCTCTCTTTAGTGGCCTGCCCAAGCCTGCTCCATAGACACCCAGGCTTAACCTGCTCACTTGGTGAGCGGCCTCCTCGTCCTGAGGACCTGACTAATGCTAATGTTTTTTCTCTTCTCGGACAACTCCATGGGCAGGTAGGAAAAGGAACATCAAGCAATCCATGGAACTTAAAAATTTCTTTGAGCAATTCTTATATAACAACATAATGATATGTGCTAATAGTAAAAAATAAGTGCACTATAGCTGTGTCTTCTCTGTATTGGGTTTATATTGGAAATTTAAAAAAAAAAGGCATTTTCTCCCGTGCATTCCTGATTAATAATCTATGGCTTCCTGCAATGCTGACGCTCCAGTGGAAATGGAAACATTTGAGAGTGTCTACCAGCTGAATTGCCTTCACGATATCAAATAACCAGTGTTCCTGTTTTAACGGCATGGTCAGGGCTTAGGTGTCATGAGGTCAGAGTGTGTGGAATTTTTTTTAAACTAAGGTAAACGATGAAACCTGATAACTTATGCAGGGCAAATGGCTCCAAAACAGACACTCACTCATATGAGTCATATCTGCATTAATAAAGCATGGCACTGAGGGTGGATTTGGATCAAAATGTTTTGAATAACTGTAAAACTAAAAGATGGTAGCAGAGCTCAGGCATCTGCCTAGGAATTACAGACAAGGTGGGTTTGACAAGTTGAATCGTGGGAGACATAGGTCGGCAGGAGTCTCCCAGAGAGATGGCCCCAGTCAGGTTCTGGGATTGTTCAGCCCGCCAGTCCCATGGGCAGGAGAATAGGAAGAGAGCACGGGGTGGCACTGGGCAGAGTCTCTCTTATTTATCTTCCTCACCCCACTCCAGTGTCCAGCTTAATAAAGAGTTGTGAGAAAAAGAAAAGGAAGAACAAGGAAACAAGAAAAGAATCACTCCAAAAGACAAGCCTCTCACCCTAAATTTGTTTTGAATTCACTAGGGCCCAGGGAACTCTTCCTTCTTTTCTAGAACCTTTTGTGCCTTGAGGTCCAGCCTACTGAGTGTGGGTGATGACTAGCAGTACAATATCCAGAATCGGACAAACTCGACTTGGAGTCCGGGATCTGCCCTTTCCTAGCTCTATAACTCTGAGCAATTCTTCTCTAAGCCTCAATTTTCTTAGTTGAGAAATAGAAATAATAATAGGGACCTATCTCCTCCAGGTGCTGTAAGGATTACACAAAATAATAATCTCAGTCTCTGGTGCACAGCGAGTGCTCAGTCCACGTCGTTTTCACATGGCTGTTGTCATCATGGCTATTCTGAGTTGACTACTCCTGTAGGAATATTTTGCTATCTGAAAGGGGAAATAGGCAGGAAAGGGGTTAGCAGTGGGGCTCGAGCTGGACACTGGGGCTGTGTATTTCAGCATCCTTAATTCAGTTCTGAGGACTTGCGCTGTAGAAGACTGCACGAGGGATTCTGAGGGGTGTGTAGGGATGCAGATGAACACGGTGTTGTCCCTGCCTGACAAGCACGTTACCTGCAAAGGGCGATTCCACACACATAGCTTTCCAGTTAAAGTTATTGTCACATAAAGTTCACTTGAAAATAAAATATCCCCCTAAAATAAAAGATTGGCCTCTTTGAATCTGAATTAACACCCATATTATCCTGACCCCATCCTCCCCAACATATATATAGTAATTTAATCAATTAGTTTCAGTTTAAAAACTTTTTAAATATTGTGTTCAAACTGCTTTATATAATGTATAAACAAAAGAGTTTTGTCCTACATACCGCTTGAAGAAAACATTGTTCCAAAAGTTTAAGTAACATATCTGTCTTAAGCGTGAGAGCACTGATTGAATGTCCTGTGTCCCTTTTCATCCAAAACATTTGTATGCCACTATATAGACATGACTGAGTCATGGCTATGTGATTTTGGCATATAACCTCTGCTTCAATTTTACCTTTTTTTCTGTTAATAAAAAGGTACTGAAGCTAGAAACTGGATGATGGCCTAGAATCCTACACCAACTCCTCCAACCAACCTTCAGAATATATTCCTACATTTGCAAAAGAGAATCTATATCTTTGGGTACAATTTACACTATTTAGGTGATGGGTACACCACAAGCCCAGATCTCACTGCTATACAACATATATCCATGTAACAAAACTGTACTGTACCCCCTAAGTATATTGGAAAAAAGAAAAATAAAAAAGTGAGAATCTATACCTCTGATATTTTTCTTAACCATTTCCCTTTGTTAAGCCAAGCAGGAAAACACATTAAAGCCTCTACTAAGAAGATAAGCAGATAGTGTATGAAATTTGGAAGTTGAGCTGATTCAGGAAGATTCGCAATGATTTGGGAGAAGGGCCTGGGCCCGGTCTGTGTTCTTCTTGGACAGTGAGTCAGGCCACCATTGGGCAGAGCTATGCCCACCTCTGAGGAGGCCTTTTCCAGCAGATTTTCTGCCCTACTTAAAACTTGGTCTGCTGGCAGCCCTGGAGACTCGGCAGAAGAAGAGGACAGGGAGACTACGGTTTTTATCCCCAGGGGAGGCAGAGCCAGGCAATTACCCTCCTGCACCAACAGAAGGATGGGCGAGGAGAACATGACTCCAGCCTTGAATTTCCTCTCGTTGTCAACAGAGGGACCCTTCCCCAGTGAGAAATCTCAACTTGCTTGACATTTATGATTTTCATGGCTTTGACTACCCCCACCAAAAGAAGAAGAAGAAGGAGGAGGAAGAGGAGGAGGAGGAGGAGGAGGAGGAGGAGAGTGAGGAAAAGAAAGAGGCAAAGAAAGACAAAATGTGAGAGCTAGTACTGAAAGTTTTAAGTGCCTGAAAAAGTGTTTTCTAGTCTAAGAAATAGGTATCTCTAAGTTGTATGTGCTTGATGCTGAGAAGACCCTTAAAGAAAAATCTGTGTACAGCGCGTCAGCCTCTTTATCAGTTTGCAACCACAGTAACCTTGGCTGTACTCAGCTAGTCTCCCTGGGATGCCCCTGACACAGGCTCAGGTCCCTGCTTACAGCAGGGGAGACAGGAATGCAGATATTTAGTACATTCTTGAATTGCTAATTTCTTGGAAGTTCTAAAGCTACTCTGGAAGATTTTATTGGAATGACTCCAACTCTACCTGATCTTTATTAGATTAGGAAAAAGAACACCCTCTTTCCCCCAAACAGCTTCCCAAGTACCGCCGTTAGTTTTGTTTGCAAAGCAGTGGCTGGAGAACTCCCCGCTGGAACCTTCCCTGCCAGCCCTGTTGGATGTCCTTCCTTGAGCGCCTCTGCCGTGGGCCCCTATTCCCTTGTGCATGACTTTTTCTTCCCCTGGGCACTTGCACCCCTCCTTCACACGTTGGCTTTAACAGCATTTCCCAGAGGAAACCTTCACAGTCCTCTCAACTAGGATCGTGCTCCTTCACCCCACACCTGTGGTTTCTCTAGGACGGCTCTTAAAGCAAGTGCTTTTGGGTGCCCCGTCCTGCTCTGTGAGTTCGAGTTCGGGACCATGTCTGTGGCATCATTGTATTCTGGCACCTCGCACAATATTTATGCCTAAGAAGGGCTCGATAATCTTCGATGAAAGTAAAAGAGAAGGCAGAGAGGGAGGGAAGGAAGGAAGAAGGCAGGAAATGAAGAAGGTAGAGAAGAAACGCAGAAATGGGGGTCACTGCAGAGACATTCCCAGAGTGTCAGCCCTGGACGCCCTCTCTCTTCCCCCCCCCTCTCTTTTTCTCTCTCCTCATTCTTCTCTTCACAGAAACTCCAGGATTAAAATAAAATTGAAATCATCCCTGCCTCAGGGTGTACCCCAATTTTATCTACATTTGCGGATTTTTTCTTTTGTTCGTTTTTATTATTCTGTACGTTGCCTCTGTGAATTAAAATATATTTCAAAGCTAATTACTTGGCAAGCATGAAATACCAAGTCTCTCTCACACACATCCCAATAAGTTAATGACAAAATATGTTTTATGAAGCGTAATTTTTTTATTTAAGATTTGAAAATCTTACAAAAGTTGTCTGAAGTCATCAAATAATTCTTTGGTGATGGTGACATTGCAAAACTAATGAAACGAAGGTACTGGAAATAATATTATTTGGAGGTATAGGCAGATGAGGCACAGGTTGGAGAAAATCTAGAGAAAATGTGATATTTGGATAGTGGGATGTTTTATTT
>RJWJ010026888.1:0-22652 GCA_004363605.1 Indri indri
AAAAATGTCCTCTGCATATTTACCTGGAAAGAGCAAAGAAACCAAGTCATTACTACATAGAAGTAACTTAAATGGTCAGAAAAACTGGCTACTAATGATCATATTCCCCACCCCAAAAACACACCTGCCCACCCACACACACAGACCCTAAGATGGTTTGAACTATATGCAGGTGCTTGCTCTTGGAGATAGAGACATACCCTCCATCCCTCCATAGCTAGGGCAGTCTGCATGTATTCTATAACTCACAGAGCCTTCTTGGCAAACTCTAACAATCATGAACTTCAAAACAGGCTAAATAAATAAATCAAAAGGGGTAATGCAAAAAATTAATCCTGGAAGAGTAGACAATAAGTCTACACATTTGCCTATATCCCTTAGCCTCTTGCTGTTCTGTAAAAGCACCTTGTAAAATGGTTCTGGAAAACAGACTGGGAGATAAGAGGACCTTCTAGGTATCTACAATTAACACGAAACATAAGAAATTACTTCTTCAATGGAGCCTCAAAAGTACACTGAACAACCCAAGATGAGTTGTAGTATCTTTGAGAGGCCTTGAACTTATCAACAACCCACAGCAGAGACACATAACTTTTTCTAAGGGTAAAAAGGTTAACTTACGTTTTATAACCTATGACTTTCAAAGTCTTTGCTCTAGGTTATAATCCTTCAAATCTACATCTTAGGAAACAAAAGCTGAAACTTCCAAGCCTTCCCTGAAAAACAACGCACCAGTGGTCTCTTTCCACAATGTCTTGTTTTTTAGAAAAAAAAAAAAAAAGAAAGAAAGAAGTTCTGTACTTTCAACCCTGGAATGCAAGGAGAATTTGCAGCCAAAGAAACATAACAGCAATTTGACACTACCTCCATATTGTCATTCCAAGCCACAAGGCACATTCTTACTAGGAATGAAAAGTGGTACGTATGAATAAATATACCATCTGAGTTTCCTACTTGCAAGGTGAGGGCAGGCATAAGCAACTGTGCCCAATTAAAAGATAATTTTTTAAAAGAACTATTTAAAGTAGGCTCTAATTTTTAGCTTCTAAACTACATTTATGCTTGGTCCATATCTGAAGGGAAAAAAATTAGTCTGAAAGGCCAAAACTGCACCTTCAGGGTGAACTGCAGCTCACCTTCCCAATATAACCTGGAGAGTAAGGAGAAGACCAATCAACTGTGGATTTTGAATTGCTGGTAAATTTAAGTCAATAAGGAGTTTCTAATCAAGGAAGGAGCAAGTCCTTGCATACTGAATGGTTTTGTGATCTAAACAACTATGGGAAGCTCCTGAGCTCAAAGGACTCAAATCAGCTAATGAGCTGCATTCCTACTCTGCAGGTTGGGGATCCTATTTGATCCTTGTCTACAATATGGCTAAGGTCCTCTAAAAACTTACTGTATCATGGTCATCTAGGTAATGGAAAATTGTGTTTCAAAGGCTAAAGCAGAGAAATATGCAACATTATGTGTGGAAAATAAACCAAGCTCAAAAATATCTGTTAAGGCCGGGCATGGTGGCTCACGCCTGTAATCCTAGCACTCTGGGAGGCCGAGGCGGGCGGATTGTTTGAGCTCAGGAGTTCGAAACCAGCCTGAGCAAGAGCGAGACCCCATCTCTACTAAAAATAGAAAGAAATTAATCGGACAACTAAAAACACATAGAAAAAATTAGCCGGGCATGGTGGCGCATGCCTGTAGTCCCAGCTACTCGGGAGGCTGAGGCAGAAGGATTGCTTGAGCCCAGGAGTTTGAGGTTGCTGTGAGCCAGGCTGATGCCACGGCACTCTAGCCCGGGCAACACAGTGAGACTCTGTCTCAAAAACAAAAATTAATAATAATAATAATATCTGTTAACCACCCAGTTGCTCTAGAGGAAAAGAAAATTCCAAATCAACTTACCCTTAGGTCACCAAAAGAGTACCCAGGATTTCCTGCTCCTTAGCAAAGGGGGCAGTGACAGTGGCAGTACCGGTAACAATAAGATCTCTATTTTAAAGAGGAAGTGAGGTGGTATGAAGGCTTCCCCTGGTCACACCACCTCAGGCCCTAGGCAAACCTAGAGCTACACAGAAGGAGCAGTGAACTTCAAATCAGAAAATCTGGATTTAGGTCTCAGCTCTTTCTTTTTATACCTGTGTACTCTGCAGTGAGTCACAATTTCTCAGCCTAGTTTCCTCATCTGTAAAATGGGGATAACTATATCTACCTCACCAAGTTACCATAAGGATTAAATGAACTAAAAATGTAAGTTGTTACAATGAGATTCTTCCTTATATTGCTCAACATTAGATGACTTTTAAGAGTGTGAATATCTAAATACTCTAAGTTTTAAGCTTAGAGGAAAAATTTAAATATAATTACAATCAGTTATTTGATAGTCCCTATTCTTCAAGGGCTAAAAATTACTCCAACCTCTGAAAATAGAAGCGTGATACTTAAATGGAAGACAACCAAAACACCTTGTTCAGAGTTAAATTTCGCTCATTCAGATTACCAAGGCAGACCTAATACCCGTCAGGACATTCACGATAAATATCACATTTTGGAAAATACTCCAGAAGCAGCCTCCCTTAGCAGAACTCTTCAAATGAAATGTTATGTGGAAGCAGAACAGGTAAAACTGATTTTTAAAAATGTGAAGCTACTCTTGTTGAAGTCTGAGTGGGAGTCTTGGAGCTCCCCAATGGCATGCCCTGCCCCCTCACCCCCACTACGGTCAGTTAGAAACTCAATATCATAGCATGATCTCCTAATGACCCAAGTGGGAGTTCCATTCTCCTAGGTGGCCACAATACTCATCAAAAGTGCTGGCTGGCTGGTTGTGCCTGTATTTCCTAAGATATGGCAACCTAATATGTGAAATGCCAATCTCACTGTACTGAGAGAAAATAAGAATTCTGGATGTGCTGTCACAGAGCGATCCATGGCTGTAGAATTTTTAGTTTTTTACGCTTTATCCATTCAGTAATCAGACTTTCACTACTAGGCTGAGCGGTTCTGCCTAGAGTACAACGCACATGAGGCCAAGGTCATGAGCCTGAAGCACATATAATAAGCCCTTCCTTGAGCCCCTTTCTGCTAGATGAAATCCTAGTCATCTTTCAAGGCCTGGTTCAAATGTACCCTCTTCTATAAAGCTTTCCTTGACCTTCCCTATCCCCACCTGTGCCCCTACTCCCTGCAGAAAGTTCCTTCCTCCCCTATAGTCTCTGCACTAACAGCATGGAATGGTAGAGAATGAATCATTCAACAAACATTTACTGAGCTTCTACTGGGTGACAGGTACTATATTAGGTAGGCGCTGGGGTTCAAGGACAAACAACACATGATTTCTGCCTTCAAAGAATTTTTAATTTAGTAAAAGAGACATAGGTAATTTGCAATATAATGTGATAAGTAATAATATAGGCATGTAACGGGAGCTCAGAGGAGCGCTTAGCCCAATCTGGAAGAGGAGATCCCTGAGCTGGGCCTTGAAAGATCAGCTACAGGTGGCCAGGCAGAGAAGGATGGCAAGGGCTGTCCAGCCAGGGGGGACAGAAGAGTACTGCATGGAAGTGTGAAAGAGCACTGTCCGTCTCAGGAGAACTACCAGTGGGTGATAATTCATTCTTTCTTCCCTTCCTTTTTTCCCTTTTCCATTTTAAAAGAATCTTTTAAAAAGACTGTAAAACAGGAGAAGACAGATTGCAGAAAATGAGGCTGGAATGCAAGGCAGGTCTTGGAGAGCTAGGCCAAAGAACTTAGACAATTCCATAGTGAAGAACAGAGAAGAGAAATATTTAAGATTTACACTTTTACTGTAAAAATACTTGTTAAACTATAAGATTTAAAAACTCAAAAATTCATAATTATAAAAGTAAACCGTGAGATCTGTGTTTCAGGCAGATCACTCTGGGAGGAGTATAGCGGATAGACCTAAGGGGGCTGGATCAGACAAAGGAGGCCAGGGGGAGGCTTAGACAAAATAGTTCAGGTGAAAGTTTTGTTGTTTTTTCTTTTCCCCCCCTCAAAAGATGGGGTCTCACTCTGTCGCCCAGGCTGGAGTGCAGTGGCGTGATCATAGCTCACTGCAGCCTCAAACTCCTGGGCTTAAGCGATCCTCCCAGCTCAGCCTCCCAAGTGGCTGCCACAACGGGATCATAAGCCATGGTGCCCAGCAGTTTTGGCAAAAGTTAATGAAGGTCTGAACCAAGGCACTAATGGCAGAAACAGAAAGTAAGGGACAGAGCTGAGAAATTCTTAGGAAGTCTCAGTTTAAATACTGGCTGTATCTCTTTAGGCAAGTTACCTTACTTTTCTGAGCCTTCCCTTCTTCAGCTGAAAAATGGAAATACCACCATCTACCCTCACAGGATTATTGAAAAGATAAAAAGCAATAATATATGCCAAGCTCCTATCAAAACCTGGCATAAAGTAGGCAATCAACAAATGTGACTACCCTTCTTACTCTCTCCCCATTCTCCCCTTAACAATTATTTATTTCTGTCTTCCTTAGTAGATTATGAGCTCTTGGAAGCCAGAGACCATTTCTTATCACCACTGTATCCCCTCAGTATCTGGCATATAAAATATGTTTAATACATGTTTATTGGAATAAAGGGTCAGTTAGCCCCACAATGTGAGGAAGTCTTGTTTCCTTAGGTACAAACCGACCCTGGCCCTCAGACTGGCTTCCTCAAGGAGTGGTCTGATCACAAGTGCCAGAGTGAGCAATGGCATCCATCAGCACCACCCTGGAAAAACACCTGTGAGAGAGCATAACTTCTGCTGAGTGAGAATAAGAAGCATCATTAGCTAGATGGTCTTTGTCCCATGGAGAAGGAACAGTGTGTGATTGACTTCCACCCATTTGGCCTTCTCAGGGAGACAGAAGCAGAAATAATGCTTTTAAGAAGCAGTGAGGCTCTCTGCAGCCTTCATACGCTTGCTTGTCAGCTGCACTGCTATTGCGCTACTGTCAATGTTCCTTTGTATAAGACAGGCACTGGCAGGGTTTCATTTCTTTGCAATGCCCCATCCAGGTTTTCCTAAGCCCTGGATCAACTGAGATGGTCCCTAAGCTAGGTGAAGGCTTAGGAATCTCAGACTCCATACATCACCTGGTCTCAGAGCTCTGTCTCTTCAGGCTCCTATTTTAAAGGCTGGGCCTATTACTATCTGGGGGAATGCAGGCTTTCTTGATATTCCCTGCCTTCACTAAGGGCAGGGATGCAACAGGAGGGGCAAGTGTCTGAAATAATTCACACCAAGATGCCTTTGCTAAGGAAGATCACTAAAATGGCATTTTGACAGAGGTTCTTATGGGAGCTGGAGTGGCACTAGACAAATGCAGAGCCAATCCAAGCATCTGCCCTTCCCATACCTCAGCTTCAAGCAAACAAAGTCAGCTTGATTCAGAATGAAATCCAAACCACATGCATGTACCCCACCCAAGGCAGTCTCATTCATTCTTGCCAATTAAAAAAATATATATAGTTGAGCTGGCTTTCTCTCAGCTCCAAAACAGACTGGGCTAACCCCCACCTTCCTCCTGGAGAAGAATGGCTCCAGCTACTATTTGTGTCACTGTGTGTTCACACAGCTTGCAAAACTCCTAATACCCCAGAGACTGCAGAAGTAATTTGTACTCTGAACTTGGACCTGGGGGCTTGCAGCACAATTAAATGTGTACCAGGGTGGACAAGTCAGCCAGAATCTCTCTGAGAGCATGTTTGCTTTACTCCTCTTTGGGAAGAAAAGGGTTGGGGGGGCCTCGGGTAGATAAAGACTATTGGCACATTTGAGGCTTCAAGAAAGTCAAGCTACATCGAACAGCTCATGTAATTACAGGCACATTCCCCGACCCAAGATACTGCTCTGTGAACCTCCCACTTTACAGAGAGAATTCTGCTCTGTCATTCCATCTGCAGTTTTTGCTGCAGCCCTTCCTGCCACCCTTCCCACAGATTTCTTTTGAAGCAGGTGGAGGGGGAGGGGGAGGGAACCTAGAGGGTGGTGGCAGATAAAGAAGGTTGAGGGGAAGAATCTACACCAAAAAGGAGCCTCTCTTTGGGGAGGGATACATTTTTGCATTACCTAGGGAAGGCAGATGGGGGAGAAACAGGAACACAGAGGAAAAGGAAACTAAATAAAGAGCACCAACGACCCCTGAGGGCAAAGCACAGGCTCTCGGAGGCACTCACTCAGGCTGCCCAGCTGTCGGATGACATTTGCCAGGGAGATGTTGGTCACGCATTCCAGCTCGCTTCTAACACTAGGCAACGTCTGACGGCACAGGTGCCTTGGCTCGATGTTCCTCGTTACTAACGGCATGGTGGACCTGCTTCAGGCAATGTTCTGAATGATGAAAAACAACCTAAAAAAGAAATAACAGGAAAGTATTACTCAACCACAAATTCCAGGCACACTAGGGCTGTGTGAGTCTTTTTTTTTTTTTTGAGTCTTGCTCTGATCTAAAAAACAGTTTTTAAAAAATCCTCACTCCTCTTATCTTTTTTTTTTTTTTCATTTTTAAGTCCTCCCCCCACCCTTCTTAAGGTTTCTTATTAGAAGACTTGCTGTATAAGTTTAGAAATTCTGAATTGGTGACTGCTGGCTGAAGTACACAGGCAGCAAAAAAACCCTTAAAGTGACAACTACGGCTCCAACCAAGAGTCCCCAGAGGCAAAAAGGCATGGTTAGAAAACAGCCTAGTCAGCAGGCATTGGATAGTATAGATCCTATCCTTGGGGTGTCCGTTACCAGGACAGATCATCTTCTAGGCCATCAATTATAAGGATCAAAAAAGAGCTTCTGTCATTTAATAATCTCCGCAATGAAATCAAGATGCCAATAGTGACTTCACTGATCTAAATCAGGACGTAACTTTGCCAGTTCTTCCTTGGTGGATGATTGTTAATGTATAACTAAATACTAATGCCACTATCTACTAAGGTTAGTCTGTAAATTGACAGAATGAAAGAATATGAAGAAAAATTTTATGTGTTCAGTATGTCAAAACATGCTGAGTCAACTGTGCTATAGGATTCCTCCGTCCTTTCTCTTCTACCACACATCTCCCTTTCTATCTCCCATCTGGTTCAATACACCTGAGCCAAAAGGCTCTAGAGACAGCAGGAAGTGTCTGGAGCAGATCTGGAAATGTTCCAGATAATGTTGGTTGTTTTTTTTTTTTTTGAGACAGAGTCTTACTCTGTCACCCGGGGGTAGAGTGCAATGGTGTCATCATAGATCACTGCAACCTCAAACCCCTGGGTTCAAGCGATCCTCCTGCCTCAACCTCCTGAGTAGCTGGGACTACAGGTGTGCGCTATGACACCCGGCTAATTTTTTTATTTTTAGTAGAGACCTTTCTGTTTTTAGTGGAGACAGGGTCTCGCTCTTGCTCAGGCTGGTCTCAAACTCCTGGGCTCAAGCAATACTCCTGCCTCAGCCTCCCAGAGTGCTAGGATTATAGGTGTGAGCCACCGTACCCAGCCCAGATACTGTCTCTTATCCAGTTTTTATGTAGTCGGCTGAGCCCCTTTCCCAAGGAAATCCCCCAGCATTTCAGATTCACACTGAGCTATTGTTTTAGATTTAGATTACCAAATTTCTAACTTAACAAGGATAGGAGGAGGTTTTACTCTCCACAAAATGGATATGATTACAGTTCAGGCACACTGGGATGGTCTTTATTCCATATCTTGTAAAACTAAAGAAATCTAAAGTGGCCCTAATGGTTCTCATACTAGGGAAAATGGCAAATTCGCGTCAAATGAAAAGATAAAGCATAAAGGTAACATATCCAAGCCCCCAATATTATAAACTCCTCTTTTAAAAAAAGCAAAATAGAATTTTACTTACATCAAAGCTTAAAACACCAGCTCATCACCAAAAGTTGATTGGGAATATAAAATGCTTAAATCAAACTAAACATCATAGATCTTAAAAGCAAACCAAACATATTGTCTGACCAAAAGGAAAAAAAAACCTTCAGCCTCAAAGGGGGAGTAGAACCCTTTGGAACAGACTGCTCCTTGTTATGGACATTTTGATCTGCAACAAGTAAAAATAAAACAGGAAGCTAGCAGCTTGGGGAACAAGATTTCCTGTCACCAACAGCAACAGCCCAAGAACCAAGAGAATCAGCTGTTTGCTTATAACTTTGAACCTCCTCTTAATAGTCACTGTGTGGCAGCTGTGCCTATCTTTGGGGTGCAGAGGTGTTTCCTGAATACTTGTCTACTGTCTAAGGAAATGATTTCCATTCCATTCCTCTGCAAAGTTCCCCCTTTGACTCAACAGGTTTTCTAATCCAAACTCTGGACTTTCCAGTTTAACTTTTCCTTAATGTAAAGGGTATCAGGCACTAAGATACAATCTTCAGTGACACAGTGAAAAGAGTTTAGAACAAGAAGGAGGCAGGAGGTTACAAATAAAGGAATCCTGCAGAGCTCTGTATGCCATCCTCTAGATGCCCTTAGATTCCCAAATTTCAAACTTTCTGGAAGAACCAGATATTTGGGATGAAGGCAGGAATGACTGGAAACCGCCACTGTGGCTCCCTCCATTAGCAATCATTTGAGTACTTGTTCCAGCTTTTCAGAGGAGCTAAAAGAGCCAGACCACCTTGAAATTCTGTGTTGAATTTGACCACCGACAGGGCATTCCAGGCTTTCCCTCTATAGATTCCAGATGGCTAGGAAATGTCAGATTGGGGTTGGGGGGCAAATTCTAACACCTTGGTACTTTAGCATGTATGCTTTTCCAAGTGCTTTGGGTAAGCAGACACAAATGGAGTTAATTCTATGTCATCTTGGTGGGGTTTACCTGGAACCAAGTTTTCAAAAGCAAGATGGCTTCCTCTTTCTAAAAAAGTCAGCTCCAGGCCAGGCGCAGTGGCTCATGCCTGTAATCCTAGCACTCTGGGAGGCCAAGGCGGGCGATTGTTTGAGCTCAGGAGTTGGAGACCAGCCTGAGCAAGAGCGAGACCCCGTCTCTACAAAAAATAGAAAGAAATTAGCTGGACAACTAAAAATATACAGAAAAAATTAGCTGGGCATGGTGGCAAGTGCCTGTAGTCCCAACTAATCGGGAGGCTGAGGCAGGAGGATTGCTTGAGCCCAGGGGTTTGACATTGCTGTGAGCTAGGCTAACGCCACGGCACTCTAGCCCAGGCAACAGAGTGAGACTCTGTTTCAAAAAAATATAAAATAAATAAAAATAAAAATAAATAAAAAATTAAAAAGTCAGCTCCTATAAATTGCTAAAAAAGTCAGCTCCCATAATAGCTAGAAAGTTTTCAAGAAATAATAATATGTCGATATCCATTAAGGCAAAACAACTAGAAAAGTATACCTGCTATTTTTTAAAAAGCCATTTAATTTGTTTCAAAGCCTCTAAAAAGAGACCAGATTCCCTGCTATCTGGACTCACTTGCCACCATTGTTCATCTTTCCTTTAGATAATCAAGAGTTGGTTATCTTCTGCACAAGATGTATGGAATTATGCATGATCTGAACCACAATAGTAACTTGACAAAGAAAAAAAAATCCTACATTCTGGTGAAGATAAACTTAGAAATGGGCAAAAAGACTTCCAAGCTCTTAACCCTCTCAATTTAACTGCAAGGTGCAGAAAATGCATGGGCTTTGGGGTTGAGACATACTTGGGTTAGAACCCCCGACTCTGATACCTTACTAACGTGATCTTGGGCAATTTTCCTAGAGACAATAAATAATATAATGTATATAAAATGCCCACTACTAGGCTAAAAAACAGGTAGTTATTTGTAGTTCCACTGATCCTGGGCAAATCTTCCTATAAAATCAATTCTATTCATTGATAAATATTTAAAAACACTTTTAACCATGGACATATTATGTAGCAGAATGCAATATTCGCATAAAATTTAAAGATGAAACTCTAAGCGTCAATAAAATTTGGTGGGTTTTTCCTGGAGCTTGCTCTCAGCTATGCTCCTAGACCTCCTGAACAACATACACTATCTTTCTTCTCCAGTCTCTCATAACTGGGTTCCTCATCTGAACCACAGAATAAAGAAAATGATCAGAGAGACTGTTTTCTCAATTCTCCTGAAGACTGTAAATAACCAGCACCATTTTAGATGCACTGGAGAAAAGTTAATACATTATATACAATGGATGCCTAATGGCATTTGGGTTTAATTCTTCCATGGAACTCTAGTTGAGAAAGGCTTCTCTATCATCAGGAGCACTTTACTGGAAAACTTGTAGAGCAGTGAGTGTTCAGGAACCACTGAATTAAGGAAGTACAGGGTCACATTTGCAATTTATACAAATCATTCTAACATAAGCACAGAAGTTTTATTTGGGCAGGAAAAGGCTGGAGGTAAGAAGACCAATTGGGAAACTCTTCCCAGGCTGAGAAGGAGAGAGCAGGAAGGGAGAGGTTACCACACCACAGCTGACAGATATGAACTGAGAAACCACAGACAGGCTGTAAGGGTGAGTCTAGGCCTTCAGCCCTGCTGCTCTCTCCTTATAGTTTTGCACAATTATACTCACAAAGTGATAAAATGTATGTTTCTTTATTAAGTGTCATGAAAAGAGCTAAATGCTAATGCCAGTGACAGAAATGAAAAGAAAATGAAGAAAACCAATGAAGTAGTGGTTCTGAGGTAGAAAAAGAAAGTCTAGGAGGCCAAGGCAGGAGGATCGCTTGAAGCTAGGAGTTCAAGACCAACCTGAGCAACACAGCAAGACCCTGTCTCTACAAAAAATACAAAAATTAGCCAGGCATGGTGGTATGCACCTGTAGTCCTAGCTACTCAGGAGGCTGAGCCAGGAGGACTGCTTGAGCCCAGAAGTTTGAGGTTGCAGTGAGCTATGATGATGCCACTGCGCTCTAGCCTAGGCAACAGAGTAAGACCTTGCCTCAAGGAAAAAAAAAATTCTAAATACATGAAAGAGTGGAGTGCCCTGTCTTTATGGAATCAGTGAAGGTCTCTTTCAGTTATCCTTTACTTGATCAGGGAAATTATATGCTATAGTGGTATTTGCTAATTTGGGGATTTGAGGCCTTACCTTGGGGGATGTTACATAGAAGAATTAAATTAGAATCGCTGAGAAGATAAAAGTTACAGGGAAGCAGATTTCAATTTATCTAGTTCCTTTTAATTGGAACTGGCCTATAGTAGAATGGGTTCTCTTTAGATAAGGTCATGAGTTCCCCCAGCCCCCATCCTCTGGATAACCAGCTAATAAGGCATGTTGGGGGAGAAATTCCTAGAGTGTAAGGTGTTGGAAGGTCAGACTGGATGACCTCTACAATGCCTTCTATATCAAAGATGCTATAATTCTCACTCTGGGCTTCAGTCTCCTGTTCTACAAAATAAAGGGACTAAGCTAAACGATCTTTAAGACGATTCACAGCACTAAAATTTCTGGATTTGTTTCTACCCAAGCTGCCATAACCTCCTCACTCAGCCAACATCAACTTGCATCTGAACACAAGATCAGAGGCAAGTTCAGGGACTGTAGAGAGGGGTGGATAATGGCCATGAATCAAGTAAGTCCCTTCTCCAGGTCTACGTTCATCTAGTTACCAGGACAGGTGGAATCCAGAATGGTCGAATAAGTTTCAGACACAGCCCTAGGGTTAAGTTATTTATACTCCCTAAGAGGCTCCCAGATTGATCTGGGAGTTGGCTACCCAAAGAAGTCAAAGGAAAAATTGGCTTTTGGACCAGTTCCAGACATCTAGGCCAGACCCAGCCGCAATCCCCATCTTTACCCCTAGCTAGTTTCAGCCTAAGGGATTGGAGAATGTATCTGATAACAAATAAAAGACTTCAAGCATCCCTTCTTAGCCATGGCCTGGCAGTATACTGATAAGCCTGGACTGTCGGTGCCATGATGGGATTCATGCTTTGAAATGAAAACTGGTTGTGGCTCTTTGAGTTTCCCTCAGTGAGATTCTTCAAGTCTGTATAGTTGAAGTTATGGAATATTTACATATCATATTTGGTCAGTATAAAGTCAAAAAGAGACTGTGACATCCACTCTACTTTCTGAACTCACACAACTCTGCTCCCAACAGCCTGTGGTGGGTGGGGTGAGGTGGGGGTGGGAGGAAGGTAATGAGGGAGGGCTGCATGTGAGAGGGAAGAAGTAGGAGGCACTCATCTGTACCCCACACTCTGAATTCCTGTTATTACCAGGACAGAAGACAGATGACAGCTCATTCTGGAGATGATGTTTATTACTAGCTGCTTATGATAAACAAACAATGCTGCATTTAGAGCCAAGGTTACTGATAACACCTGCAGATTTCTATGGTCACATCCAAAAAGCAAGTATATCTGAGCAATAACCATCACAACAGAAATGCTTCTCAAGGCAGTTCCTCTTTGAAACATCCCCCCAAAACGCTGATCAGCAGTAGCAGGGGATGGAACATGTGGGGATGTTGCATGTGTGCCAATTAGACTTCTGCTTTCACTTCAGCATTTCCCACTGTTCTATAGTTAACAGCGCATTGGATGGGGGCATATGAGAAGAGGTTTACTTTATAGTTTCCTCTTTCAAGAGACAAATTTCTTTATGTCAAATAATATATATTCAACAGGCTTCAGAAATTTCAGTTGAAAGTTTGATTAATCATTTGACTTCAAAATGATAGACAATACATGGTTGTACTGTAATCTAAGTCTGTATACTAAAATGTTTAAAGTATGAATTTACTGTTGCATATAGCAGTCCTCACTATAATGCAGAAACTACAAGAAGGAATGCTTCATTATAGGCTTAAGCACCCACCCACTTCCTGCTGAAATACAGGGTGGGGCTGAACTGACAAATATAACCAGACTGTCTCCAAACACAAGGAATTACTGACAAATGTGTTTAGGTCACTAAAACAATGTCCAAATGAGCAAGCAAGACAGAAATGGAACTCCTGGGTTAGAGAAAATATCTGACTGTGAGAACCAAGAAAAACAGCTTACTTGTGATCTAAAACCAGGAGAAATTTTCAATTTCATAAAGGAATAACACCAACTCTGGGCCTACATTCAATCAATGTAAGGTTCTTCTTGTCTTGATTTGGCTTTGAGAGACAGTAGCCCAGGAAAACTGGACTTCTTAACTCCAGTATCTTACTCCTTGAGCACAATATACATCTATCAAGGACCATTCACACCTGATAATTCCATAACTTTCTACTGTCTTTTGGGGACAATGCCACCTTTTGTTCTTACTTTTATTACTATTTAGGTTCTAATCATAGTTTTGTTCTTAAAACTAAAAATGGAGGATCACTTTTATCTTCAAAATTGGTTTCTTCTAGTATCAACTTTTCTATAGAAAACTGCCTTCTAACTGGCCAAAATTAGGCTCTCTTTTTAGTAGGATCCATCTGGTTGTCCAAAAGAAATTATATTTAAACTGTGAGTTGGAAACCTGGATTCTAGTTCTTAGTCTAATGATGACTGGCAATTGGGGATAAAATTTCAATTCATCCCTCTCTAGTCCAGCTGTGAGCTACAGTAAAAAATCCTTGAGAGATGCTACATAAAACTGAGATTTTGTTTACACAGTATTCTGAGGTCTGAAGATTTATCTGCATAAAGTATTTCTTGTATCTCCATCTTGGCCCAATTCCCTGTTATGGGTCCACTTATATCACACAGGATCTACAATGTTGTGATTGATGACCTTCAATTACAAAGTTCATTTTATTTTCCCAATCTAATGCCAATTTCTAGCAAAACCCGTATCATCAAAATGACATGGTTTGAAATACTTTAAACTACCCACCTAAATGGGCTTACTTTTACTTTGATTGAATAAATAGAGATTATGAATAATTTTACTCAATAAAAAATTCTTAACCTTAACATTTATAGGTACCAGATTTCTTCCAATCATATCATCAATCGAGCATGAAATTCACACAGGAGTTTAACATGAAACAACTGAACTGCTCTGAAAAAACAAATATCCACACACAAATTATCAAACCTCAACAATTAGTTCACAAGATTACTAGAAATATGTCAATTACTCACACAAACCCCAATAAAGTACTCTACATATTTAAATGCTTCCTTTTTTATTTATAGTCAATAACAGAAGAGAATGATCTCCAGTTGGCGGTGCCCAAAAATTTGAGATAAGAGGACAGATACAAAATGCATTCCTCTTCAAGTACCTGGGAGGAAGCCAAACCTGGGCAATGTGTTCTAGACTACCAGACAAATGGAGAGCCAAAAGTCCAATGACATATGGGAACACACAGTTGGTTTTTATGGAAGGGTCTAATCTCATTTTACTACCCTACTCAGGGATGGAGAGGATGGTGCTAGGCTGTAATCCTTCTTTCTTGGCTCTTACGAGTAGCAAAGAGTACTGTACTAGATTAAACTCCCTTTGGACAAGGCTCTGGAGTACTCACTGGTGGATTAGATACAGTGGCAGGTTTGAAAATGGGAGGGGGGAAGGAGGTAACCAGAGGTGAATTGCACATCAGGCACTGAGTAAGTCTCATTTTAACTGGCCAGCTGCCTAACCATTCGTTTTAATCTCTGTGATGCCTCACTTCTTATTTTCAAGCTTCTCTCTGTAGTAACTGCTCCCTCTCTGGGATGGAAAGGCCAAAAAAAAAAACTGACTTTACACAACTGAGAAAGGCCAGGGAAAAGAAGGTTGCAGAGCAACAACAAAAAAGAAAATTCAGCAAAATGTTTTGCTGACAGCTCAGGGCAATATACAAACACACCGTGTGGTCATGGAGCAGGCAGAAGCAGCAGTCCAGACATGTAACTGTTAATACACCAACTTAAGTGAGGGGAGAGACCTAGCAATCACAACTACATCTGAGCAACAGGGAGTAGAATTATGGAGCAAACTGCCATGCAATTCCATATCAACTATTCTATTCTGCCAGCTGTAACAAGAATTCATTCCTGAAAAAGTGTTACACACACATCTATCACTAACAGCCAAGCTGCTAGCAGCTGACTAAGAGTCAGAGCAAAGGGCAGCTGTACATCTACTTCCTCTCACAAGGTCTAGTCACCACTCAAAACGTAGGATTTATAAGGAAAAGTCCTTGGACAGAAGGAAAAATAAGTACTTATTCTTTCCCTTCTACCCTCAGTTTACTAGGCAGTTACCAAAGCCTTCAAAATCTAATAAGCAGTGGGGCAGAGCCACAAGGGCATGAACTTTAAGAGACACAGCTGTCTCTTAAAGCCTAAAAAATATGAATGAAAATTATTAAGTATTATTAAATTTGAATTTTACATATATATAATTGCATCAATGACACAAACATTCTTATCAAGTATGTATGGAAAATTCACCAAGCTTGACCAGAGTGTGGGTTTCACTCCACCACTGCCACATTTTAGTTTTGAGACCTTGACAAACAGTCTCGGCTCTCAGTCTTCTTCCTATCCTGTTAAATTAACATAATGATTCCTAGTTTGTAAGGTTATTGTGAAGAAAAATGGAATAACCCATGGATAAAATGCTTATTAGCACAGTGCCTGGCACAGAATAGATAATTAAAGTAACAGTATTAGTAACTGAAGTAGTAGTAGTGGTGGTGGTGGTGGTAGTAGAATAGCTAACATGGAAAAGTCACAGTTCCAATGGGCTTCTACCATATTTCATCAAATCTAGATGCCATTGTTGTAAAATGCATCATGATTCAGGAGATGTTAAAATGTGGGGGAAAATGTACATTTCAGAGTCAATGAAATACATATACTTTTTTAAAGGGAGAGTCTCACTAGGTTACCCAGGTTGGAGTGCAGTGGCTATTCACAAGTGCAATCATAGCATACTGCAGCCTCAAACTCCTGGGCTCATGCAGTCTTCCTGCCTCAGCCTTCCAAGTAGCTTGAACTACACAGGCGTGCAGCAGTGCCTGGCTGAAATATATTTTGAAATACATTTTTTAGTAACATGAGAGGATGGACAAAGTAGTCTTTAAGAGATCTTTCCATTCCTGCTATTTAGGAGGCTGAGGCAGAAGGATTGCCTAGGAGTTTGAGATCAGCCTGGGCAACACAGCAAGACCCAATCTCTTAAAAAAAAAAAAAACAATCAATATAGCTTGGTAAACCCAGAGACATGTTCAGTCAAGGAAGGCAAGGATGCCTTGAGCCGCTAGCTATATCTCTAGCCACTAGCTAGATCTATATCTACATCTTAGGTTGGTTAATCTCTCTAGAGCATCATCTATAAAATGGGAAAAATAAAACCTACCTCACAGGACAGTTCTAAGCATGAGACGAAATAACATTATGTAAGCCTTCTAGAGGGGTACCTAGCACCCAGTAGATACTGGGTAATTGACAGCTCTCATTATTACTAATTCAAAGGAATGCTGAGTTTGTTTGGACTCACCTCCTAGTGGTAATGGAATAATCTAAGGAGAGCAGGTCAAATTAAACAACAATGAGCATTACACAAGAGCTCTCCTAATTGGTCTTCTCTTATTTGGTCTCAGTAGAGGCCAAGTAGTAGGTGGGCCTCTTACCTTCTGAGACAGGCTCTCCAGGAGACAAATAAAGAGAAAGATGCATGACCTCTGCTTACATTATGCAAATTTTAAGGATTCAGACAAAGGGTATCAGTCTTCCAAATCACAGTCAAATCAGAGTCAATCCAGTAATTTCACTTTATGTACCTGGAAAGCAAAACAGTCTCAAAGAGACTATTATCTGGATTACACTATTTCTTTTTAAAAACAAACAAACAAAAAACCCTTTCATCTTAAAGGCCCAAGGCAAATGTCACCACTTCTAAGACATTTTCCATAACTCTTCTAGTTTGAATTCATTTCTTCCTCTCTAAAAGTACCAAAGAGGTATGCTGAACCTCTTTATGGCAGTCACTACATTCCATTTTGTAGCACAGATTTTCGGGGTTTACAACTGTTTGAGTAAAGGAATTGAAAAACAAAGTATCTTTAAACCTAACAGAAGTAGTAGTAGCAACAGCAGCTATCTGGAGACAAGGGTGAGATTCTTAACACTTCTTTGTATCCTATAGTGTCTGCTCAATAAACATTTGTTAAATTCCTAAAATGTGCCAGCTATTTATTCACATTTTCTTGAGTATCTATAATGCTCAGAACAATTCTCCAAGTTAAGTAGTAGTATTCTGGTTTTACAGATGAGAAAGCTAAAACTCAGAGTGGTTCCATAACTTTATCAAAGTCACACAGATAGCTTTTAAACCCAGGTCCATCTGTGACCAAAGTTCATACTTTCTATGACACCACATTGACTCTTCAAAAAACTATATGCCCATACTTCTCATCTTCATACACAAGTGCCACCAAACCCCAGACTAGTTTCTTCCCCCTTGAAAAAAGATTGCACGCTAACTTAAGAAAACCTTCCTGACATATTTACCCTAGAATTGAAATGGTGTTAATGAAGATACCACACTGCTTTCTCCTTCTCTACACCCAATTTTAGCCAGATGCTCAGGCTTCACATCTTTTACTTTAAACATAAACACTGGCTTATTTAAAGTGCCAGCCTCAGATAACATGTTCAGATACTATTGCTTTTCAAACAAACCCCTGTTTTCAAATGGCTAGGCATTTGGGGTTCTGTCACTTCTGACGGGTTACTTTTATCTAGAGGGTCCCTGAGAATCAATTCATTCTCTGTTCACTGTTCAACTCATCAAATCATGTCATCAAGGACTTTTTTTTTTAAAGCACCTAATCTTTCATCTTCTTTTACGATGAACCAAAACACATTCCTATGGGTAATTCCTAAACTATATATGTATATTTTAATGTAATATTCTTCTAACCCTTTTTCTAAAAAACACAGTTGTTTTCCCTATTTAGCCCAAGTCAAGATAATTATATCAGAAGTGAGTTTTCCCCCATCTCTTTCTGCATACAGGGAATACTGAAAAGATAAGTCTTTTTTAATTATTAAATGTAAATAGCTTGTTAAATATAATCCAATTACTTTAATTGTAAAAAGGAAGTGATTACAATATGTACATGTATTTTTGCCTAGATTTAATATCTTAAATTAATCTTTTAAGCATTAATATTTTAAATTAACCTTTGACATTAGAAAAATGCAAGAAACTGATGTTTCTTTTAAAAATACACACACACACACACACACACACACACACACACAAAACCGTACTTTATGGATCTTTGTTGTTATTTCACCTACAAACAATTTTGGTGGGAACAGCCCCACTCCCAGGGAGAGGGGTAATTAAATACCACCTGCCCAAACTGAACTGGTATTATTTCTTGTCTGCTATAAATCATGTTAAAGGGTCTGTTTTAAATTCTAACGCCTTAGTGGGACAAAAAGCCTGGAGATGAATTCTGTGGCATTCCAGTCATCATAAAAAAGCTTTACTTGGAAAGACAATCCCAAGACAAAATTTGTTAGAAGAATGTCTTTGTTACAGCAGCCTAAATAACCTAATTTCTGTTCTGTTACTACCAATCATAGTTACCTGGGACCACCCCCAAGCATTCCTCTTGCTCTCTGGTCTCTAACCCCTCAAATTTGCTGTTATAATATTTTCCCTCAGCAGCCATCTGGTTTTTTGGTTTTTATTCTTTCTTGGTGACCAATGGTAAATAAATTGCACAGCTCAGTCTCTTTGAAAATGGGCTCTGCCACAGTCTTAGCACTGAAGAATGTCTGCTAGAATGGAGGGAAGAGGCTTACATAGAGGAGAAATTAAGATTGAACTTTGTTTTTCTACCTTCTACCAACATCAATTAATGAGTTTTAGGATATGAATATATATTTATAAAAATTAAATTATATTTACATTAACATAGAACTTTTTCCAAACTTCAGAAATAGCAAGATCTGTATGAATATATATGCTATAAAGGCAATAACTCGCCCATGTTTATATAATTTCACTCCAAAGTAGGAAACTTCTATTTAAAGTATTAACAGGCCAGGCGCGGTGGCTCACGCCTGTAATCCTAGCACTCTGGGAGGCCGAGGCGGGTGGATCGCTTGAGGTCAGGAGTTCGAGACCAGCCTGAGCAAGAGCAAGACCCCATCTCTACTAAAAAAATAGAAAGAAATTATCTGGACAACTAAAAATACACATATAGAAAAAATCAGCCGGGCATGGTGGCAAGTGCCTGTAGTCCCAGCTACTCGGGAAGCTGAGGCAGGAGGATCGCTTGAGCCCAGGAGTTTGAGGTTGCTGTGAGCTAGGCTGATGCCATGGCACTCTATCCCAGGCAACAGAGTGAGACTCTGTCTCAAAAAAAAAAAAAAATAAATAATAAAGTATTAACAGGCATCATGTGTTTTCAGCAACTCTCAAGTATTTCACTGAAATAGATTTTCCTGTTCAGACCTTGTATTAACGAGCCAAAGGTGCACCTCTGTCTCGCTATTACCATTTTGCTAAACAAATTAATGAAATGAATGAGGCTAACTGTGACCAACTCCTTTGTTATTCGACTGTAGCCATGTCAGAGCAGTTCCTGACTACATATGGGTGGCGTCTGCTGTCCTCCAGCCTAACTACGGAAAGTTATTTTTTGGTCTAAAAAGACAGTGACATGGGTTGCTGTGGGTTCCTTCATTCCAAACACTAATGGATTCCGAACAGTTACCAAAGGTTAGCAGAAGGAATGGAGCCTGGTATCTGATGATGATCACAATGCCCCAGAAAGACAGCACCATTAAAAGACAACAAGAAGTAATTGCACAGGTAAAAGGTGCACTAGCAGCTAAAATTAAGCCCACTGCAAAATTTAAATGATTCAAGTCTCATCTTGATAACACTGGTATTTTTGTACAAAATATATCTTATTAGGCCAAGCCCTTGAAAGTTAAAAAGGTGTCTTTAAATGCCTGCTGGCCTAAAATTGCCATGTTCCAAGCTTTAAAGGGATTGATTTTCTGGAGAAGGACAATAAGATGCCAAATTCTGTTCAATGGAGATCAGAATACTATTTGGTGAACCTATTCTGCACCTGTGGAAGTAAAAGAATAAGACTGGCTCACACACCCCAGAAGGAGGATGGTATTTATGTGCACTCTCCCTCTGACCTCTTGGCAGCAAATATAAGAAAGTCCTTTTTTGAGGCTTAGGGGCGGATCCAGGACTTTCAACTACCCATTCAAGCAGGGTTACAATTCCCCTCCTCCATAATTAAGTCCCCTTTCCCACTCTCTATGCATGCATGAATTGCAGTGACACTGACATGGGGGCCTGACATTAGTCTTTGAAGGTCATTTAAATCCTCCTCCTTCCAAGCTGCCTTAAAAGCAATGCATCATCCATTCCACAATGCTCGTATGTGGAGTTTGACTAGATGGTACTCAAAGAGGAATCACCTAAAGAATAAAAAAGAAAGAGGGCTCCAAATTCGGGTATCATAAAAAGAGCAAATCAAAGAAATAAAACATGGCAAAACGCAGTTACTCAAGAGACAATACTAGGAGAAACACTAAACACCTAACATTGTATCAATGAGAACACTTCCACTGATAATCCCTTTCATCTAGGAAAGTAGAAAAGGTCATTCACAATATGGCCTCTTTCGCTCCAGTCTCATCTCCTGAGATTCCCATACACACACGCCCTTCTCTGCAGTCCTACACACATTCTCATGGCTCCACATGGTATCACGGTTCTCTCATACCTTCCTACTTTTGCTCAAATTTGACCACCCAGCACAACCCCCACCAACTTGAGGTTTTACAGAATTGAGACTTAAGTGAATCATTTCTTGATGGGCCTTGCCCCAAAGGTGCTGTCCACCCCTTCCACACGCCACAGTGGTTCTCTAAGCTTCCATGACACATTGTCCACGACTATACCATTGCACTGGATTAAAATGATTGATTTTTCTAACTTGTTCTCCCACTGGACTGTAAATTCTTTGAGAGTGGTGCTATGAGTCATCTCTATTCCTAGTGCCTACCACCATTCCAGGTACCAAGAGCATGTTCAATAAATGTTTATCAAATGAATGAAGTCAGTTACTGGCTCTTGTGCTTTAGCTCTCACAAAGGTAAGGATAAAGAGGGTGTCTGGACCTCCAGTCTTACAGTACTGTTTCCTGAGGGAAGATAACCCAATCTGAATAGCACAAATTCAACCTCTGTTTTAGAATTAATGTTCCTGGCAGCTCTCCAGGTTATAAGATAGTATCTACGTATACTCCTAAAGCCCAGAGAAGTGATCAGGGGTCCAATCTGGGATAGAGTAGAGTGAGAAGTTAAAAATTAGAAACTCCTGCTTCCCTCCTGCACGGTGCTCCCGTCAGCGCAGGGGGCGGGGTGGCTATAAAAAAAACAAACAAAAAAAATTAGAAACTAAGGCCACCCTGACCAAGATGAGCTGTCTGCCATCTCTATTTTATTCATGTGCCTCAAAGCTCTTACTCCCTAATGCAAGGAGAGAAAAATGATAGCATTATTAGCCAAGGGAGAGAATTCCAAAAAGGATAAGGAAGGTCAGAATAAGGTAAGTCATGAAAATTAGCATATGTCCAAAGCTTGAAAGAAATCCTGGCTGTCTTAAACTCTCTAGGCACTTGGCCTAAAATGTTAATAAGCCCCTGAATCCTTCCTTTCCCTCTCAAATCAGCTTCTTGCTTCCTTCTCCTCAATATTTTTCTCCTACCCATCTACTGACTCACCTGCCTGCTTTTTTCTCTTCCCTTATTTTCCTTTCCTTTCCCTTCCCTTTCTCTCCTTCCCTCTTTCTTTCCCTCCCTTCCTTCATTTTTTCCCTCTAAAACTACAGATAGAGCTGGTAAAAATCTGGCAAACAAATGACAACTGTAAAATATATACTGGAGCTGGGTGCAGTGGCCCGTGCCTATAGTCACAGCTACTTGGGAGGCTAAGGCAAGAGGATAGCTTGAGCCCAGGAGTTTGAGGCTGTCCTAAGCAACATAGGAAGACTCTATATTAAAAAATATATATATATATTCAGGAGGCTAAGACAGTAGGATCGCTTGAGCCCAGGAGTTTGAGGTTGCTGTGAGCTAGGCTGACGCCACGGCACTCGCCCCAGGCAAGAGAGTGAGACTCTGTCTCAAAAAAAAAATAATAATATATATACATATGATTTATATAAAGTGATATAAAATTATTTGTTCATTTATTCATTCATTCATTCATTCAACTTTATGTACCAAGCACTGATAGTATTAATTCAATACTTCCTCTGCCTTCATGAAGCTTGCAAGCTACTGAAGGATATACAAATAAAGGGAACAATAAATAATAGTCTGTGGTAAGTGTGACTACAAATGTTAAGTTCAAAGTGTTATGGAGCCATCCAACTCAAGCTGGGCAAGGAGTCAGTTAAGAAAGAGTGTGTTGCCTGGGCACGGTGGCTCACGCCTATAATCCTAGCACTCTGGGAGGCCGAAGCGGGTGGATCGTTTGAGCTCAGGAGTTCGAGACCAGTCTGAGCAAGAGTGAGACCCTGTCTCTACTAAAAATATAGAAAGAAATTAGCTAGACAACTAAAAACACATAGAAAAAATTAGCCAGGGCCGGGCACGGTGGCTCACGCCTGTAATCCTAGCACTCTGGGAGGTGGAGGCAGGTGGATTGTTTGAGCTCATGAGTTCAAGACCAGCCTGAGCAAGAGCGAGACCCCATCTCTACTATAAATAGA
>RJWJ010026889.1:0-22651 GCA_004363605.1 Indri indri
AACTGAAGTGAGTTTGATTTCTGGAAATGTCCAAATTATGGTAAGAATGCTACAGAGTCAAAGTCATTAGTGGCTTCTCCAGAATAGGGCATGTTCATAAGTTATTTGTCCGAGCACTGCTGGTTCTTGGATAAAGACAGACTTTCGGTTTTTATTTTATCTTTAACCAGGACAAATTTCATTTTAAAATATGAAGAGAATAACATAAATCTTTGGTTTCCAAGGAGAGTCTGGAAAGAAATAGATTGTTGGAGGACAGCGCCCACAAATTGAGAATGCCTGTTGGGGGCCCTTTGGGAATTTGGCTGGAAAATTCTTTTATAAGCAGTCCTTCTGCTCAGCTTCATGGGAACGTGGTTATAGAAATGTAACATTGCTTCTGTGTTTCCTACCCCAAAAACTAAGATAAGAATGAAATGTTTATCTTTATTTGTCAAAATTTTTGAGTTATTTCTTGTTAAGTTTAAAAACTTTCCTTAATGAGTCTACCCAAAGGGCATCTTGTAAATTATATTCATGGATGCTATACTAAACTCTTGATTCCTGATAAGGGCATCTGAAGCCAAGGACCTTGCTTGTCACTGGAAGGTTTCAAGGAGAAAATGATGTGATCCAAAGGGCAAATAAAAATGAATTTAGTAACAGCTAACTAATATGACTGGTATTCTGATTAATTACACACTTGCATTCACTTCACACACATTCCCATTTACAGACTCATTAATTCTTTCATCAAACCAATAGTATTTGAACACCTGAATTTTTAAAGTGTATACTATGTGCTAGTAATAGTATCATGAGCTATTCTAGATGCTGGAGATGCAATTGAACAAAAAAGAAACAAAATACCTGGCATCATGGAGTTCACCCACACAGGATGAGATGGTATTTTTCTCATGATATTCAGCCTTAGGAAAAAAACTTTTGTATTTCATTTCTCCTCAGAACATTTTTTCTTAGTAATGTGCTTGATTCAACTGCTGGTCTTCAGTATCTTCAATTATTTGCAAAATAAGAGGTTGAACTAGATAGTTTCCAAGGTGCCTTCATCTCATATTCACTGTGCTCTAGTCTATCAGTTGATTAGACTAAAAAGTGAAGTTGTTCTGTATTACCATGTAAAGAGCTTTAGGATCATACAAAGTTCTTTTAGACTTTGATCTTTTGGGAATAAGTGATTTCTCACTAATTCTGTGGACACTGTCTCCTTGGATTAAGGCCAAAATTGAATGTAGAAAAGGTGGACTTTGAAATACTGTTTGGTTTGGATTTTGGCCCTTGTGGTTACTAGCCTGAGCAAGTCATAACTGCTTTGATCCTCTGTTTCCTCATAGTATTTCTACTTCATATGGTGGTTATGAGTATTTGTTGAAATAAACCATGGATGTCACTGAAATCAATGCCCAGTGGCACACTGGTACCTAGCTTTGCTCCATAGTCAGTCCTTTTTTATTTCTGGCAACTGTAGCCTTGTCTTGAACTAATTCAACTTCCATTCTCCAAGCTGCTTTTTTCTGCATTAAGTGAATACTTCAGTTAAGTCAGTATTTTCTTTCCCATTACATCTTTGCAGTTTTATTTCTTCTTGTTCTTTTTCTTAAGTACTTAACCACTTCCCTACTAATTTTGAGTCAACTTTTGGTTACTTCTATTCACCATATGTGGCATAGTCTTGATTATATCAACAAAAATGCATACAGCTATAATCCAAATCAATTCAATAGAAATATGTTCTCTCCATCAGAGCTCTACTGTAGCTGTTTATGTTTTTAACTTCCTGACTATACCTGGAAACTTCTTGAGTGCAAAAGTAGAGTCTTTACTCCTTGTGTTCCCAGTATCTAGCATGGGCTCTACCAATAAGAATCCCACACTCCATCAAGGAACAAGAATTTTAAAGCAGCGGAGTATGTTGCTATTAGTGGGAAAAGCATTGTAAAAGTGGAGATGTTGGGAAAGGTTCATGGAAAAGATATTAGAAAGGCTTCTTGGAGCAAAATGATATTTGAATTGACCTTTAAAAAAAAGTAAGGTTAAGGCTCAACCTATCTAAGAAGGCAGAAATACTGAATGATTTATTTAGCAGGATGAACATAGATCATGGACCTGTAGAGAAAAAGAGACCATGAAATGCCCAGATATGTCTACCCTGGGTGTTGAAAATTAACTCCTATGATTGGTAGCTATCTAAAAAACGAAATGAGAGGGGAGATGGGGCAAGGGAGATAATAAAAGAGCACTTGCCAATGGTTTACAAAGCTTTGGGGTCTGCATGCATGTGGTTGGGACAAAAATAATTTTGTGTGAGTGTTTGCAGCCTTCCCCTTTCTTTTATCACGGAAGAGGATTCTTCTTCTCAGTTCTCTCTCCTTCCATTTCTTCTAAGAGCTCAGTTCACGCCAGCTAGGTGTCAGGACTTTGGTAACAGAATCAGGGCAATGGGAAACAGAACTGGAAAAGTGTTGGGGAGGAGATTGATCATAAAGTATCAAAATTTTGCTTGGGTTAGAGGAAAAGAATAAAGATAGAAGGAAAAATGAGCAAGGAGGAAAGAAAAACGCCTGCAAGTAATACATGGGATGGAGACAGGTTTTCCAGGTAAAAGTAAGGGGAGAGAGAGAGTTTTGGAGCACAGCGGCTGTCCATGTTGAGAGAATTTAAAGTGGCCAAAACTGAGAAAAGGGATTCTTTTCTCTTACTCTTTTTGGTGTTTTCTTGAGAAACTGAATGAAAATTGGAATTTTTTTTTGTATATGTTTCTGTGGCTGCTCTTTCTTTGGATCAAAACTAGGCATTACCTGGGCCACAGCTTTGTTTCCGCATGCCCACCACCATCACCAGTACAACACAGTGAAGAAGTGAGGCTAAGAATTTTCAATGCTTTATGAAGAGCCAGTAGACTTCTGTGATTTATGCTCCTTTAATCAGTCGTTCCTGATGTCATGTTTAACCCCATAAATATATGGGAGTGGAGGGAGAATGGCCAACCAGTGTGCGATTCATACTAGAGGACAGTCCTCTCAAGATGGCTCTGATTTCTTGTGCATTTCGGCTACATGTGGACCTTAATTCGTGTGTTTTTACTTGTTAGGAGTCAGATGAGTAAAGCAATTTCACATTAACTATGACAAATTTGTGCTTAGGTGAGAGAAAACACCTCCACCTTTCAGGCATTATTGTTTTCTGTAATAATCTTCAGAGGATTAGACAGCCAATTAATCAAGATTCCCATAAGAAATGTTAGCAAATAAGACATTAGCCAATAAAACACTGTTATCCGGTGTTGTTACTCAGGAATTAAAGTTCATGTAGGGTAGTTTTTGAGTCATGAAATCGTCCCCTGTAAGACTGACCAACTGCCACTGACATATGTGCATGTGCTCGATTGAAGTCTGGGAACTCGGTGCCACCCCAGTTCTGGGATTTCAAGGACCGTGTGAAGATTTCCCGATCTGAGTTATACACTTTTAATGTGTAGATTTTATACATTATCAAGTGTCCATTTTGAAAACTTTCTTTTGTTTTTATTTTTGGCATTATAAAAGGAATGATTACTTCATAAACTTGCATTTATGTTAATGTTTTTAAGAAAGGAATTCCAAGTGGGTTATATAACATTAAGCATATGGCTACACAAAGATTAGAAAAGCTGCGGCTATTAGGAATAAATATTGGTAATAACACTGATGGAATTTCACAGTATAGTTATGGTGAGAAAGGTAGAAAGATTTGCAGGGAACTTGGGTAAGGAAATCGGCTTGTTTTTTAACGAAAATATAAATAGAGGCATTTGTTATTAAAATGGTAGCCTTTGAAATTAGGCTTCCCTATTCCACTTAAGAGGAAACACCTTAAGTCCAATGAATTTTTCCTATTTTATTTAACAGTACTTAATCTAGTATTACTAGATTAAATCTCCATAGCAATTGAACATTTTAAATCAATAAAATATCTCTGAATAGCAAAATTTATCACTGCTACAAACTCTTGATGTGAAAAACATAAAACCAACAAGATTGGACTTGATTTAGTAGTCAAGGAAAAATTTGATGCAAGGGAGGCTGAACGAAGGACTATTTTAATATTGTGAATGAAAAACTACCACAAGTGTTGAGGAGATACATAGCAGAACTTGGTTGGGTTGAGTAGACTTAAAGCAACATTTTGAGCTAGCTTCTAAGGAGCTTTTAAGGAAATCGTTTTGTTTCTATTACCAATGTATTTGTGCTACATTACAATGTGTAGAAACTGGGGAAATATAAATCTATCATGTCTTTTGACAAAGATATGTCTTCAGTAACCTCCTAAGTTGAGATCATTTGAGTTTTTTAGAACATGGATATCTCTAAAAAAATGAGGAGGTGCCAATAGCTCCTCAGAAGCAGCTCAGCTTCACACTGAAGGAAGATTCATAAGGCCATTATATAATATAGATATTTAATGGGAACAAACAGTCTTATCATATGGGACTTTTTTGCCTGCATATAGTGGCTGTTAGGGTAATTAAATTGATTATTTGCAGCTTCTCTCCCTTCCTCTGTTCCCTCCTCTACCTGCACAATATTTTCATCCTGAGTCGCCCTAACAGTGAAAAATAATCAAACATACACAGATTTCTGGAAAACACTTTTAAGAATTTTATTGGTACAAGCAAATGCAAGATGACAATTTGTTTATTAATAAGAGTTTTGAATATCCTCCTCCATTGACCATGTGCAACTGGTATAAACAAAGATCCTGTATATGTTAGAAGGCTTATATTTGCAGTCCTTTAGGTATTTTGGCATTCTTCAGCACACATATTTTTCTGTTTATTGACAGTACTCCTTAGACCTTCATACAGTTATAATGTATACATAAACAGCAGACATTTGGGTATGTAGTAAGGGCAGGTTCTTCAGTCAATATAGATGGAAGAATAATGTAAAAATTTATTGTATTAGTTTTGATGCTTTGGGTAAAATAGGTTTGCTCCGTGAGCCTCTAATTGCACAGGACAAAATGCTGTGCTCAGGAGACAAGAAGGCAGAATAAGAGTACAGAAAAGCTGTGTTGGTTTTGTTTGGGGAGTGCCTGGCTTTTCATCTGCTTGGGAAAGCAGTAGGTTTTATTGTCAGTTGCCAAGTGCTCTGATGCTGAGGAGTATGTCAGCTGTGGTTACTTTGGGGATTTTGGCAATGATAAGCACTTTTCCTTGAGGAAAATCAGCATAGATACCACACATTGGAATTGAACGAATTGCTTTTATTTTCTATTTTCTTTAAAAATCAAATTTGCTTTTCCTTCCTTTCCCAGCTGTCGCAGCTTCCTTAGTTTTTAGCTCAGATGATGGGAAGAACACATATTCCCTGAAACCAAGAGTAAAGCCCCTTTATTTTCTATATGAACTTCTTGAAGTCATGATACTGGCCCTAACCCTAAATAAACAAAGGTATTCACAAGGAGATTTGGCAGAGAGGGTGCCTGTGGGTGATGAGCTGGGGTAATTAAATCAGTATTTCAATGGTAAGAATATAGCTGACATGTATTAGAAAACTTCAATTTGCCATCTCTAGTATGTTGTTAGCTGAAAAGGTCAGGGACCTAGCCTGTTAAGTAGAAAGGTCTTTTATTCCTCCATGGTTTATAGGTGAGGACAAAGTGCATATGTAGGAGTTAGATTGGTTGGAATAGTACACAGTAAGGCAATAAATAATCCTGACCTTTTCTGTTAATTCCTTCACTTTCCCTGTAACCTCTTACCTTTCAAAGGGGAAGGTCACATCTGTATTCCCAGTGAGGTTGCTATCATGATAAAGAACAAACATTCCCTTACAGGTCAGGGTAGGAAAAGATGAAAGTAGCTTTTATTCTTGATGCCCGGATCAACCTAGTTTCTCTACCATCTTTTATTTCACATAATCATGCTGATCATCTGACCTAGGTGCAGATTGTGTTTTAAAATTTTCCCCCTCCTCTCTGCTCCTCTCCTCAGAGCCCAGTGCCCAGATAATATTATCTTTCTCCTCTGGACCTGTCCTTGCTCTTACTGAAGGAGGATTTGCCATCCTGTAATTCTTTTTCTGTTAGCTTTTCTTGGGAAAGAAACTTAGGAAACATTCATTGACTATTTCTGTGTCAAGCACTAAGCATTTTATATGCTGCGTTGTCACGGTTTTCCACAGAAACAGAACCAATAATGTGTGTGTGTGTGTGTGTGTGTGTGTGTGTGTGTGTGTATGTGTGTGTGTAAAGAGATATTATATTTTATAAGGAATTGACTCGTGGAGGCTCATGAGTTCCAAGATCTACAGTCAGCAAGCTAAAGGCCCAGGAGAGCTGGTGTGTAGTTCTAATCTTAGTCTAAAGCCTGAGACCCAGGAGAGCTGATGGTGTAGTTCTATTCTGAAGGCCAGTGGGCATGAGACCTAGGAAGGGCTGATATTTCAGTTTGAGTCTGAAGGCAGGAAAATAACAATGTCCCAGCTCAAATGCAGTCCTTGCAGGAAAAATTCCATCTTACTTGTGGGAGGATCAGCCTGTTTTATTCAGACCTTCAATGGGTTGGATGGGGCCAGCTCACATTAAGGAGGTCAATCTGCTTTACTCAGTTACAGATTCAAATGTTAATCACACCCAGAAACACTCTCACTGACACAACCAGAATAATGTTTTACCAAATGTCTGGGGACCCCTTGGCCCAGTCAGGGTAACACATAAAATTAGACATCACTCATGTATTACCTAATTTAATCCTGACCAAAGCATGACCCCAAACCCCTTGAGATAGATGCTATTGGTTATTATCACCAAATTCAATTATTAAGAGTATAGTTTTTGGAGTGACATTGCCCTTATTTGGATTCTGTCTTCACCACTTACTGTGTAACAATAGGCATGTTACTTAACCTCAGTTTTCTCACTCTAAATTGAGGATGATCTAAATTGTTAAGTTATTGTGAGAATTAAATGAAATAATGCATGTAAAACACTTAGCATTGATGACTAGAACACAGTACTCAGTGAAGGCTAGCTGTTATTTTCATGCACAAGGAAATAAAAGTTCATAGTGGTCAAGATTCTTGCCCAAGGTCACATAGCTAGTAAATGGTGAAATTAGGATTTGAATTTACATTGTCTGCCTCCAAAATCATGCTTTTATCCGTTCCTCTCTATCACTCTCTACAGAGAAGCAGTATAATGCAGTGGTTGTGATTCTGGTGTTAGACTCCATGGATTCAAATCTTGGCTCTCTCACTTACCAGAAGGCTTTAGGAAAGTTACTTAACTTCTCTGTACCTTAGGTTCTTCATCTCTAAAATAGAAATGAAATAATACCTTTCCTACAGTAACATAAAATCAAGTGATTTCTAGGGATACTGCCCTCGTCCATGCATTTTAAATGATAGAATTTCAGACACAGGGAGGCTTAAAGAAGAGGTTTCTTCATTTGCCCTCAAATTATACTGGTTGTTACTCGGATAAGTAAGTAAAATTTGTGAAATCTAGGGAAGTATTGAAAAGATGTTAACATATTCTTAATGTTGCAGATAGCCTTGTTTTGCAAAAAAGTTTCCTTTAAAACTTATTTTTGAGAGAATGAAAATGATGGTTTTCATTCAGAGTAATTTTATGTATCTTTAAAATGAAGTTGAAACCAACGGATAGAAGGTGGAAGGAAGCCGGAGAGGAATCCATTATAGGATGAAAACCCGAAGGCCTCTTTTTGTGACTGTTTCACCCATTTAATAGAAGCTATGTAAGATCTACCACCTAGGACCAAATATTTATTTCTCTTGCATATAAGATAGGAAGATTCAGAATTTCAGAATGTTGTATCTGACTTCTCATCTGTCAACCAAAAGCAGCTGAACAGGCGAGAGCCCTGGAGAACTGTTTTTCTACATATGTATTTGTTTTTAGACAAATGTGTTTGTTTGAAGATCTAAACACCATGGAAATGGGCACCATGGAAATGCATAGTTAGGGGGTAGAGGCCCTAGAAGTGTTGACTCAATCCTTGATCCTTCTGTGTGATGGATTAAATGCCACATGCTTCAGTTTGCTGTGTGTGGGGTCTTTTAGCACGATTTATAATAAATAGCAGTCCTGTATGAAGGGCATAAGAAACTTATTTTTTTTAAGAGATTAATGAGACGTTGGTTGTCATCTGGCTGTTGCTTACGGAAAAAGAACTCCAGAGAAAATTACAGTGTATGTATGATACTTTCCTCCAAAGAAACTTATATACACACGAAATAAGGTTAAAATTAATGTTAAGGACAGCCTTAAAGGGGAAACATAAAATCCATACATACATTGAAGGGATTGTGGTAATGAAGGGGAGAAAGTTAGAGTTACCCTCTTACTGCAAAGTTGTTGGAGAAATTGTAAGCCAATTGCATATATATCATACTTAACACTTTTGAATACTCCTTAATTTCTTTGAAAATTTATCTCCTAAAGCCATAGCTGGAAACCTGTCTTCTTTACCATCTTCCTCCATGAATTACCTACAGCCCATCTGCTCCCTGCAGTTTGGAATTTTCTCAAAGTAGGCAATAGTTGTGGATATTATTATATGAAAACCATTGAAATAAGATGATAATTTTATGCTAAATATCGATGGAAATGTCCTCTATGCTGTAAGATAGGAGTTACTATTATATCCTTTTTATTTTCATAGAATTACTTCTTGTTTTGGCAATTGACATGAAAAACATTATTAAAAGGAAAAAATACTTCTTAAGAAGTAGGATACCAGGAGGAAAAATATAATTGAGTCTGGAAACCTTTTTTTGGCTAAATAAATAAGAAATGATAAGAGGTACACTACAATAAGAAATAAGAAATACTGAGGTGCAAGCAGACTGTTTTATTTAACTTCATTTAATTTTATTGGATTGAATTTGATAGAGACAATGTCAGTGGACATGTACATGGAGCTTGGTAGTGCAATGCCTGGGTCTGCTGTGTCATTGTCATGAACATGTACCAACAGAAAAGGAATGCTAAGTAATTTTGAATATAATAGTGATTTTAGATATCAAATTTTAGTTTTATAAATTCACATAGGTAGCAGGCGGAAGCAGCTCTGTCACCTGTATCTAGTTCTTAATTTCAATATACTAGAAAACTAAATATATCCATATCATATTTTTTCTTTTCTTCCTTTGCCAGTGAGCATTTAGAATATTTTCCCAGCATTGTTGAACTCTCTGCTAAAATATGTATCTTAGCTTCATTTTCAGAGGAGGAATAAAATATAAGTGGGCTGCTAGCAATGGTTAAACATCAAACTTAGGGTCTCTTGACCTCCTTGCTTTTCTTATAGAGCAAAGTTTCTATAGCATATTTGAAGAATGTTTACAAGCAGAAATATTTTGCAAAAGCTACAACTTTTGTCCTAAAAGGAAAGCCAAAAGGACTGAGATTGTTTTCAAATAATAAACATCTCAAGTGGATTATCAGAATAGAATAAATTCAGATATGCAAACTCCTCAGCAAGCTGTACTTAAATGAGTTATGTTTTGAGAGAATTTCTGTAGTGCACAGAGGAAGCCCATGTTATAATCCTACAGGGTAGCCACAAATGGGGTCATCAGCCCTTGTAGCAGTGACTATTCTAATTAGCCCATATGTGATAGAGAGTTATAAACTTTTGCAAATGCCTAACTTACCTTTTAATACTTTGTTCTTTTATTTCTTGTTCATTGAACTATTAATAACATCATTCTTGAACTTATCCATTAAGAGTTGTAACTAGATTCAAATTCGAGGCAGCCCAAATGAAGTTTAAGAGTATTTGTATGAAAGAAGTAGAGAATTGACAATATAGACAGATAATATTTATAACCTGGACCTTTCAGAACTAACCCTGATGCCTAAATTAATTTCTCAGACATTAATCAGATTGTCTAGGTAATTATCAGATAGCCACTCCACTTTATGGATATGTATTGCAATTAATCTGTATACCTACTTTTTGCTATATTTTCCTCCTTGATACTCAGAAGGAAACTGAGTCATTGAAGCATTAGTAAATTAGGAGAGTAAAATAGTAAAAAGAAACAAACAAGAATGACTTCTTTATAGAAAAATTTGCCTCATAATTGCATTTATACAAAGATACCCTCCTCTCATACACATAAAAATAATCTAAGCTCTGGAACAAGGACCTTATTTTTATTCCTAGAACCTCTTTCAATAACTGGCACATAGTATGTAGTCAATAAATATCTATTAAATAAATGAACTCTGTTGTAATGAGGGTCACTATTGTCCTAGATTTAGTTGGTTAAACTGGTTCAAATCAAATCTCTTTCTTTCTCTTCTGCTTCCAGAAGCAAATGTTTACTAGGCTGTTCCCAACTTACCAACAAGTTGTGTGATATAGTTCAGACAATTTAGTTATCTGGAAACAAGAAGGCTTCAGTCATTCATACATTTATTACAACAGATACTGATTCAGCACTTGCTAAGGCCCAGGAACAGTTCTAGGCTCCTGGGCATACAGTAATGAATAAGACGCAAAGCCTTGTTCACATGAATTTGTACACTCTACCTCTTAGAACTAGAACTCTTAGAACTGTGCCTGGCACATGGTGTACACTCAATAATTGCTAACTACCATTTTTAAAGAATGACCCTACTATTTTGAGGGATTTTTATTCAGAGCCCTTAGCTTCTGAACTGAGCTATCAGCTTAATTAACTTTCCAAAACAAATTTTGAATGGAAGTCCTAGGTAAGACAAAATAGATGCTATTTTAGGTATATTCTTTTCTTATTTCACTAATCTTCCCTGGGCACTCACTTTCAAAATAGAAGTATCTTACTACCTTTTTAAAAAATTTCTTTGCTCACTGTGTTGCCTTGGCAAGCCATGGCCATGTGATTCTCACCTAAAAATAATGAAGATGTGAAAATGTAATTCACACAGAGAACACAGCATAACTTAGCAAATTAATGTTTGCACAGTACTTGGAAATCTGAGGTCGAAATTGATAAGAGAATGTGCAGAACTATTATTACTACTAAAATTATGATAGACATTTTTCTTTATCAAAAAAAACTCAGTCAATTGATGTTTGTATTTTAAAAGTTGTATGCTACTTAAAAAAATGTTCTATGTGTATCTAAAGGAAAAATAAAGATCATGTCATTTCATTATTAGGTGGTAAAAAAACATTGCTATGGAATCACTATTTTAGGGAAAATAAATGGCATTTAAGACCTTATGATTCACCAGTCTGGACAGATGGATGATTGCATCTTCTTACGTAAGTGACAGGTGGCAGCTCCAGTGAAATGGCTTCCAAAGTTCTTCTGATTTTTGCCTCTCTTCCTTAGCTGTTGTTTGGCTTGCAGCAAAGTGGCAGCGTGCTCCAATTACAGGAATAGAGAGGGTTTGGGAGGGGTAGGGGTTGTTTGTTTTTTTTGGTGGGGGCGGTGTATGTCTTGTTGGCTATTTGGTTAACTCCATCCGTTCGGTGGTTTTGTTATAATGGCAGATGCTAAATGCCCGACAGCAACAGGCTGTGATTTCAAACCAGGTCTGAACACATTCTTCTTGGAATAGTGATTCTTCCATGTAGAATTCATACATTGTCTAGAGAATGAGGGGTCATTATAGGGGATACCTTCTCTTCTTATTAGCAAAAGATGAAGTGAGTTTAAACTATAAAATTTAAAGGAGAGTAAATGAGCCATAAGTTTTATTTATTTGACAAATATATAGCAAGCACCTACCATGTATTAGGCACATTTCTGGCCACTAGTGATACCATGAGGAATAATTCAAAGTCTTTGGCTTTCAGAACTTATATTTTAGTAGGAAGTCAGACAATAAACAATAAATATCTGATTTTAGGAAAGAACAAATACTATGAAGAAAGCAAAGTAGGGTAGGGTAGGATGGAGGTGGCAAGCTATTTTACATGTGATGTTCAGTGTAAATCTCCTGAGGTGGTAGCATTTGAGTAGAGAACAGAATAAAGAAAGAGAAAAACATGCTGAAGTGTGGAGGAAGAACATTCCAGGCATTGGTCCTAAGGCCCTGATATGGGACTTAGCTTGGTGTAATCCAGCAAAGAAGAAACACTTAATGAACTTTGAAAACCTTTAAAATACCACAGAACCAGATAGAGACTGGTCCATTCCGTCGACACGTGGTTGCCTTATACAACCTCGTAGGGCTTACAAAGTGATTTCCGGTTTCAGATTTTAACATGTATTTATGATACTTTCCATTTTAGTAAAACCGTAAAAGGAGTAAATGCCTTCAGTCAAGTGGCATAGGACTAGATCCATTCTGATGAGACCTGAAATTTACTTTCTGAAGATGCTTTTGAGAGGGAATGCCACAAAGCAGTTAAAGCACACCAGTGAGAGATGCAGGACGACTATGAGGGCAGGAAGAAAAATGAAAACACAGCGTTGAGGGTGCTTTAGTTTCAGCCTTCCTCCACTTAGAAAGCAACCTCTCTCACAGTCACCTTGTAGCCCCCCCTACACTTTGGTTTAACTGACCTTGTCAGATGCTTTGAATATGAGGGCTAGCTGTTGTAATCTGTCATGTTATTCTGCCTATGGAAATCTCTGTTCTCATAATGCTGACACTTCTGATATTATGGCAACTGTTCTCAAAGAGTTTTATGAAGATAAAAAAAATTAAAGCACAATTTTTGACATGCTTGTGATTGCTATTTCCTCAATGGGGGCCTATGGCAAGTCATGTTGTAAAACACGTAATCAGATCCTAAATCTGTTGTAGTTTCAGAATTTTATATATTGAATGTTCATAGTGACAAATACCTGTAGAAACAGAATTTCTCTCCAATGCCTTTTCTTGAACATGAAAGATGGAATTATTCCCTTACTCTGTTTTGTTTATAAAAGATTTTTTCAAGCCTCAGGTTTGAATCTAGATACGTAGAACAATGGGGAGACGATGTCTATTAGTGACTTGTAGTTGTTAAGTGCAGTTTGCACCTTTTCTTTATTTAGGCACAAGTCATTTAATCTGTGCCTTTACAAAAGTAAAAAAAATAGTTCTTCACTAGCTCTTGCAGTCTTTTATAAAAGACTACCTTTGCTTGGGGCATGTTACAAACAACAGTGTGGAATATCAGAGGCCATTATATAGAAATGTTTAGAAATAGCTTGATCCCTGAAGGATATCTTGTAGACTCTAAGAAAACAATGCCATAAAAAGTTATCCAGATTTTCCTCCAAATCAGCATGTCAGGTAGTAAAACATGGATTCTGAAACAAAAATATTATTAATTATTTCCTTACTCAAATTTTGTTGCCTCCTTCCCCAATTAAAGGAAGGAAGGGAAGGAGGAGGGAAGAAGCGGGGAAGGAATGGTGGAAGGAAAGAAGGAGAAAAGATAGGGGAGGGAGGGAGAGGGAAAGGGAGAGAGAAAAGGGGCAGAGAGAGAGAGGAAGAGAGATAGGGAGAGAAAAGGAGATAAAAGAAGATGAAGACAGGGAGAGAGGGAAGAAAAAGAAGGAAAGAAGGTAGTCTGAAAGGGAGAAGGAAGAATGCTTCTCTTGGCATGTGAAATTCTATGAAATACTTCAGGCATTTTTTATTTTTAAAAAAATGTTGTTTTATCACATTACATAACCTTGAAAGTTTAAAATTGATTGGTTTAGTATAAGAAGCATTGAGTAAATGCAATTTCTATTTTTAATAGCGATAGCTCAAATTTCATGTGAGATCATACCAGCCCTCCCATGTAATTAAGTGTATGGTTTTCTTGCACACTTTGAATGCCTGCAATGTGCAGTTACTATTTTTTTTAGATAAGTAGTGGGACATCACAACAGTGATGCTACTGCCGTGGTCTGATGTCTGTCAGTAAAGTAGATGGCACCAAGTAATGCGAAGTACAAGATATTTTGGTGTAATTTTTCTAAAAAGGTTGATGACAAAGAAGTCTGTTTTATCTGAATGTCCAGAGCGATAAGATGCTGATGTGTTTGAATGAAGAAAAAAGGTACGAAGCAAAGACTGTACTTTATCAGCTAAAAAATCAGCACTGCACAGGTATTCCTAGAGGGCTCAAATGTAACTTTATGGTAAGGACTGTGTACTCGAAATTAGACTAGTAGCTCCTAAAGAAAATATGATGTCCCATGATTTCTTTCAACATCACACACAAAAAAATAAACACACAAGTAGAAACTGCAGGTGCTCCCTTTTTATTGCACTATGTAAAGAGAAAATGTAAAATGGACAAGCTTTCGACAATCATGTTCTCTTCATCAAGCTGTTATTGTTATTTTAGTGAGTCCACTAAAAAGAATTATCTAGAGCTTCTTGTTTTTACTTCTTTGTGTACTTGATGAATATGATTACCATTTTTACCTCCTGTATTTAAACCCCTCTGCCATAATCCCATATTCTGCCTAAAAGCCATGTCTGTTGGAGCTTGTTCCCATTCCCCGCAGTAGTTTTTAGGAATATGACTGCATTTAAGCAGGTGCAGTAAATGCATTTTTGGCCATTTTCACTGTCATATGCAAGTGCAAAATGCTTGACATAATTAAGCTGAGATTAATAGAGACTATTAGTAAAATAAGCTTGTTTTATGAACGAAGACCTCACACTAATTCAACATAGCCTTTCTTTGACAAATGCGCTATATTCACTTACGCAGCACAGCATTGTATGCCTGTGAAGTGAATACACATTTCGCAGGCTACCTTCCAGAGTTTTCCATTAACCATCTTCTGATTCTTTTCTTGTGGCCTGCAAAGGGAATCCAATTTTATTTTTAAATGGAACAAAGGGATTGGCCAAGCACCACAAGGGCCAGTGATTGTCAGAATCATGAAAAATCTTTAGTTAATTTTGTTCCTAAATTGTTCTTAGTCCTGTCTTTTTCTCACTTTAGAATTTAAAGCATTCTATTCAAAATGGCTACCATTCAGGGAAGTAGGGAGGAAGGAAAATAATAAAGAACAGTGGCAACTGAGTTGGTGCTGTATAAATAAGCACATTTACTGCGTCTCTGTTCTGCAGTTTTTATGTCCCACTGATGAGAGAACTGGTTTGAGATGTAAATTGCTTCCTTTTGATTGAACCCTGGAAGAGATGTCATGTAACTCATCTCATCAGCATAGAGCATTGTGCGCCTTTGGTGAATTATAGGATAACGGAGCTAGGAAGAATTCCTTAACCTCTCTCTGCAGCCCCGCTTCAGTGTTTAATAACCACCAAGGGGAAATACTCCCTACAGTTGACCTGACTGCCTTCTGTGGTTTCGGCTCATTTGTTCTTATCCTGTCCTTAAATATTTTGTAAAGGATCACTGGAAAGTGCCCCTGTTTTAATTTGCCATGTATATCCTGCAGATTAAAGCATGAAGTTGTGGGGAGGTTTATTGTTTGTTTTAGGTAGAGAGCACTGAAAAGATTGCTTTGGAAACATGAGAAAGGTGATGAAGAAATGACGTCAAGACAATGTTTGCCACAGTGTATCTCACTTGTCCAGATTTAGGATACACCTGTAAGGGCACTGTGCATAAAACTGAGAAAGGAGGACGGGGGAGCATGGGGTGGGAGTGGAGGTAACGTTGGGGTAGAAGCTTGCTGTGATGTCCATGAGATTGTGTGCTGCATGAGAAAAGAATTCGCAGATGGGATTTAAAACAAAAGAACTGGAAATAGGTCTGCAATCAATCTAGCCTGGTATCTCAACAAACCAGAGATTTTATACATGTATATATATACATATATATAATTCAGGGCAGATATCACAGCCCTATCATGACAGCACGGCCTTTTCTTCCTCCCCTTCTATTAAATCTACATTTTGAAGGTGGATGGTGCTGACTCATAAATTAAATTGGAGTAATACATATAGTGTATATATATTTCTGTCACTTTGTCTCAAATTAAACACGAACCTTCTCCCCTGACAAGATGATAGAAAAGTTAATTGCTCGCCCTGGCTTTAAATTGGAATTTGAATTTGCAAAATGCTAAAGGTTTATGAGATCTAAATCATGAGGAGCTTAAATTACATTCCTGTGATAAAATATTAATAAATCAATTAAAACATAAGCCGAGTATAATATTACTTTTTTTTTTTGTAGGAACCTTGAACACAATAATTCATTAGGGTGTAGTGCAGTAACAATTATTGTATCTTTTTTAATTTTCTTTTTATTAGTTTTTTTTTGATAAATACATCATCAGATAACATTTCACATGGTGGATTATCATTACCCCAGTGTAGCATCCAGAAATTCTGTTGTACCCCTAAACAAGAGCTCACAGCCTAAATTATCTGCTGTTACTTATCCTTGTTAGCATCAGCTGCTTCTCTTACTGAAGTGGTATTTTCCTCTTGGGAACATCTGTTCAATGCCAAGTCTGCCATTTTGTGGTTTCTGAATCTCTTGTCTAAAAATGGGCATAATCATAATAATACTACCCAGAACTGGGATGAGGATCAAATTAGATAATGTATGTAGAAATCATTTGTAGGTGGTAAAGGACCATCAAATGTTAATTATTATTATCATAGATTGGGAAATTTTTATCTCAAGAAGGGCTCTTAGACATCACTTAGTAATCAACCCCCTCATTTTAAATATGAAGGGTCAGAGGTCCAGAGAGGTTAAGCTACTTGTCTAATACCACACAGCTAGATAGCGAAACTGCTGAAACTAAAATCAGGACTCCTAAATCCCAACTCCAGGTGTTTTTTACTCTATATAACCTAATGCCTCTCTAAAAAAATTCTAGGAAGGTCCTATCAAGTTTGGTAATTACCCTCTCCACATTGTTTTCCCTTTGAAGCCTTTTCTTTTTCTGCTATTGTTGTTGTTGTTTTGACCGACTAAACATTAGTCATTTTAGGGATAATTTTCTAAGGGGCCTGGTGGCACAAACACATATTCCCACAGCTGTCAGGAAGGGGTTCATTTGGCTAAGGAGATACTGCCTTCTCCTGCTGCTCCCCAAATGAAGACTCAGCAGTGTATCTTCCTCTCCTACAGGGTTCTGGAGGAAGGCTCAGATGAGGGAAGACAGTGACCTTCCTTTCTAAATACCTCTCTCATGTAATGATGGATGAAGATTTAGCCACTATCAATTTTATCTCCTTTACCTCTTTCCTGCTCTCTGGCCCTAGCCTTCAGTTTTCCTTCCCATCCCTCCCAAGTTCTAGGAATGACTGGATTTGCTTTTTATTTATTTTGAAAATAAGGAGAACCATCTCTATAATACCGAATAGACCTTTTCCAAATGGTAATACTCGAAAATGAATGTATGTTTCTTCCTCTGATGCCAGGAAAACTGTAGCTCAACACGGTATCAGCAGATCAGAAAATAAGAGACAGTGCTAACTAATCCCGTCTTTCTTGGTGACATGGGATATGATGTCTGACAAGTTTTCACCATTCCATCTTTGTTTTCTCTTCTCCCCAGTAGAAATAACCAGATCAATCTATACTGGTATTTTGAAGACCTCCATCAAGTGGTTATGTAATGCTTGCAAATGATAATGGGTTATATTAATATAAATGCTATATAATAGTAATCTATGATCTTCTAAGGATAAACTCGGGCAGAGTAGATAAGTTCTGTGGAATCTATAACTTTCACAATCATTACTTAATAGTAGTTTGGTTTTTACAGAATATTTGGTACATTATGACCAGAGAAGGTATAGTCTCTATCCTAAAAATTTAAGATTAGGATATATTATCTTACAAGAGAAAAAAAAAAAAAAGAAGTTAAGACAAAGAGTTTAATCGAAACAGAGAAACTATAAGATTAGTCAGGAAATTAACAAAAAGTAGATTTTTAAGGAAAACTGTATTATATGGTGGCATTTAGAAAAAAAGTGAAATGATTCATTGAATAGAATAACCACCAATCAAGGTACAGCAATGTATCAGTCATCAAAATCATAAAACTTCTATTAGGAACATAGAAATAAACAAATTATGCTTTTAAAAAGGTAAATGTGGTTTGATGAAATCCAAGAACTTCATATATTAGATAGCCCTGCAGGGTATCTCTAATTTGAAAATCCATTTATTGAGCCCATACTATGTACCAGAACTTATGTAATATTATCTAATTTTTTTCTTATAACAACATTCATAAAATTTATTTTATTTAGATGAAGAAACACATTCAGGGATGTTAAAATGATGAGCACAAGGACAGAGAACCAGGATTCAAACCAAGTCTGTCTCACCCCAAAGCTGCTTTCTTTTTTCATTGCTCTATGCAATCTTTCCCAGTAGATTTAAATCCATAAAAAACACAACAAACAAACAAAAAAGAACTATGCAAATATACTGGGGAAGAGGAGGGAGGGAGGGAGAGAATGTTTTTTCTAGAGGCAGATTCACTCAAGGCAATGAGAACTGTAATAGCATTTCAGAGCTTGGCTAAACAATTAGAAAAAATGCACAGAAGAATCATGAAATATTCCATATTCTGTAACTGCCCTGTGAACCTTTATTATCTTTGACAATATCACAATAACTTATTTTATTTGGATCATGTTTTATTATTAAGACTCTTATAAATTTCTGGTTGTTTATTAGTTTACAAAGTATTTTGACATGTATTATTATCAATTGCTACTCACAGAAAACCTATATGCTATATGGCAAGAAAGGAGGTATTGCTATTCCCATTTTGCAGAGGGAAGAACTGAGGCGTGGGTAGGCTAAATGATTTGCCAAAATTTTATTAATAGTAAATAGTACAAAGAATATAATAATCCAGAACGTCTCATTCCAGTGTACTTTCACAATATCAAGTCACTTCTTTGTTTTACAAAATAAGAAGTCACTATAAAGATTTCTACCTTAATATTTAAAATAAAATTGTGTAAATAGTTAACTAGAAAATTCACTTGCAAAGTAAAATGCCTCATTCTCCTATTCCTCTCCTATTACTGAAAAAAAAAATAAGGCATTGCAGTAGCTAATTCTGTTTTATTTATTTATTTATTTATTTATTTTGTTTATTTACAAACAGAGTCTCACCGTGTCATCCAGGCTGGAGTGCAATGGTGTGATCATAACTCACCACAATCTCGAATTCCTGCTCAAGCAATCTTTGTGCCTCAGCCTCCCTAGTAGCTGTGACTGTAGGCACATGCCACCATGCCCAGCTAATGCAATAGCTAATTCTAAAGATTAAAGTAACTCAAACATAATTTTATTTCTTATTCACATGAGATAATTTTACAAATACTAATTGGGGTCCTCGAACTTCTTTCCCACATATAATATATTACCTGCCAATCCTGAAGTATGGCCTCTTTTTATGGCTTCATCTGGAAATCTAAGGTTTAGTCTAGGTTTTTTAAACCCCCTATTTAAATGCAAATATGCTTATGAGGGAACATATACAACGGTCAATGAATGTAAATGCTATACTTGACACCTAGATTTGTCCAGATTTAAGAACAGGCACAGCCAAGCTCTTAATTGAGGAAAGGATTGGAGAGGAGCTGATAAGTAAAGTTTTATTTTATTTTTTTCTTTTTTTAAAAAAAATTTAGTTTTAATTATTATGAGTCCATAATATTTGAATATATTTACAGGGTACATGTGATGTTTTGATACAGGCATACAATGTGTATGAATCAAATCAGGGTGATTGAGGTATCCATCAGCACAGGCATTTATCATTACTCTGTGTTAGGAACATTCTAGTTCTACTCTTTTAGTTATTTTAAAGTATACCCTTATTGTTGATTATGATCACTTTGTTATGCTATCAAATACTGTTCATTCTGTCTAACTATCTGACTACATTTTTGCACCCATTAACCATCCCCACTTTACCCCACCCCGCAACCCCTCCCGGCTACCTTTCCCAGCCTCTGGTAACAATATTCTACTCTCTGCCTCCATGAGATCAATTAATATTTAGCTCCCACATATGAGTGATAACATTTGAGATTTGTCTTTCTGTGTTGGAATTATTTCACTTAACATAATGTTCTCCAGTTCCATCCATGTTGTTGCAAATGGCAGGATTTCATTCTTTCTTAGGGCTATATAATATTCCATTGTGTGTATTTACCACAATTTCTTTATCCCTTCCTTTGTTGGTGGACACTTAGGTTGACTCTAAATCTTGGCTATTGTGAATAGTGCTGCAATAAACATGGAAATGTAGATATCTTTTCAATATACTGAATTCCCTTCTTTTGGATATGTACCTAGCCATGGGATTGCTGGGTCATATGGTAGTTCTATTTTTAGTTTTTTTGAGGAACCTCCGAACTGTTCTCCATAGTGGTTGCATTAATTTACATTCCCACTAACAGTGGACAAGGATTCCCCCTTTTCTATATCCTCACCAGGATTTGTTATTGCCTTTTTTATAAAAGCCATTTTAACTGAGGTGAAATGATATTTCATTGTAGTATTGATTTGCATTTCTCTGATGGTAATAATGTTGAACATTTTTCCATGAACCTGTTGGCCATTTGTATGTCTTTTGAAGAAATGTCTATTCAGATCCTTTGCCCATTTTTAATTGTATTATTTGATTTTTTCCCATTGAGTTGTCGGAACTCCTTATATATTCTAGTTATTAATCCCTTGTCAGATGGATAGTTTGCAAATATTTCTCCCATTCTGTGGGTTGTCTCTTCACTTTGTTGAATGTTCCCTTTGCTGTGCAGAAGCTTTTTGGCTTGATGTGATCCCATTTGTCCAATTTTGCTTTGTTTGCCTATGCTTTGGGTGTATTACTCAAGAAGTCCTTGCCCAGATCAACATCCTGAAGCATTTCCCCAATGTTTTTTTTTTTTTTTTTTTTTTTTTGGTAGTTTCATAGCTTCAGGTCTTAGATTTAAGTTGTTAATCCATTTTGATTTGATTTTTATATACAGTGAGAGATAAGGGACTAGTTTCTTTCTTCTGCATGTGGATATCCAGATTTTCCCACCACCATTTATTGAAGAGACTGTCCTTTCCCCACTGTATATTCTTGGAAACTTCATTGAAGATAAGTTCAGTAGAGATGTGTGGATTTATTTCTGGGTTTTTTATTCTGTTCCATTGGTCTCTGTGTCTGTTTTTAAGCCAGTACTGTGCTCTTTTGGTTACTGTAGCTCTGTAGTATAATTTGAAATTAGGTAATGTGATTCTTCCAGTTTTGTTCATTTTACTCAGGATGGCTTTGCCTATTCTGGGTCTTTTGTGGTTCTGTATAAGTTTGAGAATTGTTTTTTTCTATTTCAATGAAGAATGTCATTGATATTTTGATGGGGATTTCATTGAATCTGTAGATTTCTTTGGGTTGTATGGACATTTTAACAATATTGATTCTTCTAATCCATTAGCATACAATATTTTTCCATTTTTTGTGTCCTCTTCAATTTCTTTCAACAATATTTTATAGTTTTTGTTGTAGAGATCTTTCACCACTTTGGTTAAGTTTATGCCTAGGTATTTTATTTGTAGCTATTATAAATGGCATTACTTTCTTCATTTCTTCTTCAGATTGTTTACTGTTTGCATATAGAAATGCCACTAATTTTTGTATGTTGATTTTGTATCCTACAACTGTACTGAATTTCTTTATCAGTTCTAATAGTTTTCTTGTGGAATTTTTAGGTTTCCCTAGCCATAAGATCATATCATCTGCAAACAAGGATAATTTGACTTCTTCCTTTCCAATTTGGATGCCTTTATTTCTTTCTGTTATCTGATTGCTTTAGCTAGACCTTCCAGTACTACATTGAATAACAGCGGCGAAAATGGGCATCCTTTTCTTGTTCCAGATTTTAGAGGAAAGGCTTTCCAGTTTTTCCCCATTCAGTATGCTAATCGCTGTGGGTCTGTCATATATTGCTTTTATTGGATTGGGATATGTTCCTTCTGTACCCAGTTTTTTGAGAATTTTTATCATGAATTGATGTTGAATTTTATCAAATGCTTTCTCAGCATTGATTGTAATGATCATATGGTTTTTATTCTTTGTTCTGTTGATATGATACATCACATTGATTTGTGTATGTTGAACCATCCTTGCATCCCTGAGATGAATCCCACCTGATCGTGATGAATAATCATTTAATGTGTTACTGAATTTGGTTTGCTAGTATTTTTTTTAATTTAATTTAATTTAATTAATTTATTTATTTGGTTTGCTAGTATTTTGTTGAGAATTTTTGCGTCTCTGTTCATCAGAGATATTGGCCTATAATTTTCTTTTTTTGTTATGTCTTTGTCTGGTTTTGGTATCCCAGTGATACAGGCCTTATAGAATGAGTTTGGGAGTCTTCCCTTCTCCTCAGTTTTTTTAAATAGTTTAATTAGGATTGGTATTAGTTCTTCTTTGAATGCTTTGTATATTTCGTCAGTGAAGCCATCAGATCCTGGGCTTTTCTTTGATGGGAAACTTTTTATTATGCTTCTGTCAAGTTACTTGTTATTGCTTTGTTGAGGTTTTGTATTTCTTCCTGGTTCAATCTTGGTACATTGTATGTGTCTAGGAATTTATCCATTTCTTCTAGGTTTTCCAATTTATGGTCATATAGTTGCTCATAGTAGTCTCTAATGATCCTTTGAATTTCTGCAATTTCAGTTTTAATGTCTCCTTTTGATCTCTGATTTTGTTTATTTGGTTCTTCTCTCTTTTTTCTTAGTTAGTCTAGCTAAAGGTTT
>RJWJ010026890.1:0-22653 GCA_004363605.1 Indri indri
AGTGGGGGGACACTGCAAAGTTACATGGTGAAAGGCATGAGTGTACTAGGTTAAATTACAAAAAATTCTTATATTTGACCATTTTTTACTTAACCCAAAATGGCAATTTTATATAGTTTGATCTTACAGTCTTATTATCCAAGGGAGTGAAGAACTAGAACAAATAATCCAACAGACAGCTGTCAATAGACTTTTGATTAACATACTTTCATTGCCAATACATTGATGTTTTTATTTATTGTACAGCCCAGAAAGCTAAGATTTCATTTTTAAAATATGTTAAAACCTTACTATCTCCAACTGGGTTACAGTTTAGCTACCTGAGAACTTTTTGGACTCTCCTTCTTTTTAAAAAAATATACAATTTCATAGTTTTTAGTATATTCATAGGGTTGTGCAACCATCACCAAATATAATTTCAGAACAATTTCATCACCCCAAAGAGAAATCCGTATAAATGAAATCATGGAATACGTATGATCTTTTGTGACAGGTTTATTTCACTTAGCATGTTTTTAAGGTTCACTCATGTTGTAGCATGATCAGCACTTCACTCCTTTTTATGGTCAAATAATAGCCCATTGTACGGATATACCGCACTTTGTCTTTTATTATTTGGTGGATATTTACATTGATTCTATTTTTTGGCTACTATGAATTATGCTGCCCTAAATGTTTGTGTACATGTTTTTGCATGTCCATATGTTTTCTCTTCTCTTGGATATATACATAGTGGAAATGCTGGGTCATATGGTGACTATGTTTAACAACTTGAGGAACTGCCAACTCTTTCTGACATGCCTGCATCATTTTACAATCCCACCAGCAATGTATAAGTGTTCCAATTTCTCCACATCCTTATTAACATTTTTCACGTCTTTTGAATTTTAGCCATCCTAGTAAGTGTGAAGTGGTGGTGTCTTATTGTAGTTTTAATTTGCATTTCAGTAATGACTAGTGATGTAGAACTTTTTTTTTCTTGTGGTTATTGGCCATTTATATATTCTTTGGAGAAACGTCTATCAAGTCTTTGGTTTATTTTTCAATTGGTTATTTGTCTTTTCATTGATGGACTAAGTTCATTAAGAACTGGATGTTAGATATTTTTAGATATGTGACTTGCAAATATTTTCTCCCATTCTGTGAGTTTCTGTTGACTTTCTTGACAGGGTCCTTTAATGCACAAAAGTTTTTAATTTTGGTGAAGTCCAGTTCACATACCTTTTTTTGGTTGCTTATGCTCTTGTTGTTTTATCTGAGAAACCATTCTATAATTCAAGGTCATGAAAATTTACAACTGTTTTTCTCGTAAGAGTTTTTACATTTAGGTCTATGATCCATTTTGAGTTAATTTTTGAATGGTATGAGGTACAGTTTCAACTCCATTCTTTTGCATGTGGATATCCAGTTGTCCAAACACTATTTGTTGAAAAGGCTATTCTTTCCCCCATTAAATTGTCTTGGCACCCTTGTTGAAAATCAATTGACTATAAATGTAAGGGTTTATTTCTGAATTCTCAATTTTATTTCATTGACCTACTTGCTTATTATTGTTATGCCAATGTCAACTATTTTGATTATTGTAGCTTTACAGTGAATTGTGAAATAAGGAAGTACAAGTCTTCCAACTTTGTTCTTCCCTTTCAAGGTTGTTTTGGCTATTCCGGGTCCTTTCATTTCCACATTAATTTTAGAATCAATTTGTCAATTTCTGCAGAAAAAAAAGGCTCGACTGGAATTTTGATAGGGATTGTGTTGAATCTAAAAACCAGTTTGGAGAATATTGCCATCTTAAGAACTATGTCTTCTGACCCATGAACATGGGATGTAGTTCCAAATATTTAGGTCATGTTTTGTAGTTTTCAGAGTATAAGCATTTGAGTACTTTTGTTAAATTTATTCCTAAATATTTGATTCTTTTTGGTGCTATTATAAATGGAATTGTTTTCTTAATTTCATTTTAGGTTTGTTCACTGCTACTGTAAGAAATATAATTGATTTTTCTGTATTGATTTTGTATCCTGCAATCTTGCTGAACTCATTTATTAGTTCCAATAGTTTCTTTGTGAATCACTTAGGATTTTCTGCATACAAGATTATATGTGAATAGAGATATCTCTACATCTTCCTTTCTAATTTGGATGCTTTTTATTCCTGTTTATGACTAATTGCCCTGGCTAGAATCTCTACTACAATGCTGAATAGAAGTGGCAAGAGTAGACATCCCTGATCTTGTTCTTAGGAAGACAGCTAAAGCTTTTCGTGTTTCACACTAAGTGTGAGGTTAGTTTTGGTTTTCCATAGATGCCCTTTATCAGGTTGTAGAAGTTACCATCTATTTCCAGGCTGGTGAGTGTTTTGATCATGAAGGATTGTTTTTGGTCTCTTTAAGCTTTTTTGACATATCTCCACTCTGATAGATGATGAATCAATATTAGAGTTCAGTTCTTAACAAGAGACCTTCTTTCCTTTAATCCCAATACTTGAGAGTATCTTTCTTGCCCCAAACTACTTTTATATTTATTGTAGCTCATATACTCTATTCTAAAATACATCCATGAACTCTGATTATTTAAGCTTTTAGGAAATATTCAGGTGAAGATGAATGTACACAAATTAAAAATTTCAATGACTGCAAGCAGCCTGCTTATAGCAAGCTGTACTGGTAGCTCTTTTCATCAAAAGCCCCTTACTGGAAACAACTTCACTACTCTACAATTTTCCTATTTAAATTGAACTTCTTTAAATATAATACTAACTTTTACATTAAATGAGTTCATTAGTGCAAATACTCACATCTTTTTCTTAACAATTAAAATAAGAGGAAATTAAAAAGAAAATTTTTAAAAGGATAGTTTAAAAAATAACAAAAAACCATACACAGCATTTTGTATGTTTTGCCTGAGTCTGAATTGCAAATATGAAATAAATGACAAATGTCCTTGTAAATCTAATATCCTTCACCCTATCCTCTTTTGTCTTTTAATTCAGCATCTATTTTCCAGGTTACTTGTGTTTTCATTGTTCTTGGCCCAAGTAAACATTTCCTAGATAGAATTTGTCTCTCAACCACCAATCCCCAATGACAGAAAATGTAGCCTCTGCAATTGAGAATGTAACAGAAAATAGGTAAGTAGTACACACCTTATTGCAGTGCTTTTTAACTTTGTGGGTCGTAAACCCTTTAAAAATACTTACGCCCACTATGGATCCTCTCTCTAGACAAATGCACACATGTGCAAATAAACATCATTTTGTGAACAATTTTAGGAAGTTTTCAAGTGTACGCAGAGAATATGAAAACATCCAGTAAGTCTCTGAGCCTCTATGTGCAGTTAATTAAGCAGATGTACTAGGAAAATTCCAAAGATGTAAGAATTACAAGTATTTTTTCATATTTTGCCTGTCATTTTTTTGTCCAGTTTACTGTCTTGTGTTCTTGACTACCACACTGGACATCCCTGATATTTCAAAGACTTTAGTCTTTCGCAGGCAAATCCTAGAAACAATCCTGTCTCATGGTGCAGCAGACAAGCAGTTAACACTGTGGCGGACTGGAGAGAAAGAGCGATACAGATGGAGAAACAATATTTCATTTTGCCTAGGATCTCTTTTTTTATTGAATTCCTTGCCCCTTTGTTCGCTTCTCTCCCAGCTAAGAGCTTCCCGTATTGTCTCGAGGATGGGAAAATACAAGTCGGGGGAAGGAGGAGGCTAATTTTTCAGTGAGGCTCTCCAGTGCCGCCGACGTGACAGATGGATTTGGAGGTTCACACTATCACTTTTTCCTTAATCATGCTGGCGACCACAGGGTGCAGAGACACAACTGGAAATGAAGGCTCATCCAGGAGAGATGTTTTTCAAGTACGTTGTCTATGTACAAGCTGTGGAAAGTACAGACAGCTTGCAAAGCCACGGAGCAGCCTTGCATTCTAGGTATAGAGCCCTGCTCTGAAATGCTGCCGTGCTCGAGTGCACGCATGCATGCACACACGCACACTCACACACACACACACACACACACACACACACACACACACACACACACGTGCTCCCTCCTAGTCAAGCAATTGTCTTATAAAGATCCTCTCTAAAAGAAAACACGTCTTTATCTGAAATGCCACAAAGAGAAGACGACTCATGCCATCCATCAATCTCTAGTAACTGGCATTCAGCTCACAGATAGACTCCCCTCTTTTAATTTTTAAATCACCTTATCAATCAAAGCTCCATATTGTTCTCAGTCTCATTTCAGCTGTTCCGAGTAGATCCTATCTACTCGTCTCCTACTTGCTTCTTGGATTTTCTCCTGTTATCTGTGTCTTATAGAAATCATTCAGAGGCTTCCGAGACATATGGTTAAAAAAAGGTATTCGTTTTTCTCTAGTTAGTAAATACATGAATTTCCCTGGGACGCTGTTTGTGTTGGCTCAGTGAGGTTCAGGCTATCCGGCTCCAACTTGGGGTCGCTGTGACATGAGAGCGAGGCACTGGCAGGGAACCACAGCACGGAAAGAGAGTTCAAGTTGAAGCTGCAACAAACAAATCCTAGAGGCAATTCCGTAGTCCTGATACCTGGAGTGCTTCAGAGAATGTCCGGGGAAATAAAACTTTATGGTGGCTTTGCCTTCATAAATCCTGGAGGAAATTAAAGGAAGAATACTTATGGTTGAGTAAACCCTCTCGGCCCCACTTCGGCTCACAGGTGATCCACTTCCCACGCTGTTCATTTCAGAATTTTCCAGGGCTGAGCTGTGTAGCTCTGGTATCGGTTTATCTTGAAGAAAAACAAGGTGGTAGAGTATAATTATTCTCTTTTGTGACATTAGACAGTAAACCTTGCACTGCTGGCAGAATGGGGCATTTTTTCTAATGGTAAAATGTTAGAGTACTGTAACTGTCTTTCTTTCTGACACTCTTGAGCGCAGGCAAGGAGGAAAAGTTATTGGTTCTTTCTTTTTTCATCTAAAGCTGTTTTATTTGAGGAAATATTTTGATCACCTTTTATGAGCTGCATTGTCCTTTCTAATGGAGGAAGCAGACATGTACCCAGTGATAAAATCCTTGCCATGTTTAGGAAAGCAAGAGAAGGCAGGGGCGGTGGGCAATCCCAGCCAGAGCAGGTTGAGACGCTGGATACAGCGTTGGGAAATTGCAAGTGTGTCCACAACATCCGAAGTGATTTTCCAGCAATCCGAATTGGTCAACCTGCCTCTCTGGTTGTGTCAGCCTCACTTTCAAGAAGCAGCCACACAGGGGGGATAGTATTTATTTATTGTTTGGAAATGACATTTAGTCAAAAATGCCACGTGTATTTTACATCTCATTTTCTTTTATAGGATGCATAAAAATATAGAGAACAATTTGGTATCTATTATACTTAAAAGCCTACTGAATTTATTTACATTAATTCGATATGTATTGAGATTCTACTAGGCCATTGTAGGAAGGTGCTAAGGAAGTTGCAATGGTTAAAACATATAATTCCTGCTCTCAAGAAACTTCAAATTTAGTATATAATTTTAATAAACAAATGGTTATAGAAAACCTTCAAATAGGCAATGATTATTCCTTCAGATCATCTCTTATCTGATATTCCTGTCCCTTGGGCTGTATAGCATGTATCCCGCAGCCTGAATTACACATTTAGCTCTTGGCATACTTGAATATGCATACTTGACTATTTAATGAAAAATGCTGAAATGCCATATTGTGGTGTTCAGTCTGGAATGAATGATTTCTTACTTCGTGTAGCTACTGGCTAACGCACGTGCACTACAGGAAAAGACTTTGCTCCCCAAAGTCCCCGTCATCCATTCGTCCCTGAGTCCTGAGTGTGTCCGTACTCACATCGCTAGATCAGTTCCAGTCCCATGCCCCTAGTGCATGGATTAGGAGAAAAGCCTTTGAAATGCTTTTTATTTTTTCCTGCTACTCTTTCCAGGTGTAAGCCTTGGTGTTTCTGCAACTCCACACTAGTAGCTGTGCTGTGTTCAGAGAGATAAGCCTACATCAGGGTGGAACTCCAGCAACATGAAATCAGACTTCCCCAGCACCCCCTGGCTCCTGAGGGTATGGTAATATTACAGTCTTCATTACAGTCTTCGTGAGTACTTATAAAAACATTTATCAAGCACCTAGTTCAATGCCTGTTGTCCTGTAGATTTCTATGCACTTTGTCCCATTTAATTTTTATTTCAACCCAGGGATGTAGGTGTTCTAATAGCGCCATTTTACAGATGGGAATGAGGGGACCGAGTTTCAGGGAAGTTAGATATCTTGGCCATATTTACAGTTGAATGCCAGTCTTCAGAGCCAGTTCCTTTTCAAACATAATTCAACTTTCTCTCCATTTGTAACCTAAGAGGAAAGTTGAGCCTGCAATGGGAAAACCAGTCAACTACATGCTGCATTTTAAGCTGTAATAGGAAGTAAGCCAGGGTTGCATTTTGCCCTACAAGTTTTCTAAACAATGTAAAAAATTTATTTCAGCTTGAACATTGTAATATAACATTTCAGCATTTTCCATTAAAAACAAGAAATTACTACATATCCAAGTAAACTAAAGAACACTATAATTGTTCATGTTTTAGAAATGTCATTGGGTATGTTAGCAAAGAGGATTGTTATTCTACATGCCATAAATATTATTGCTCAAGTGGCTAAAATGCACGGTCTTTAAATTTCTAATCAATGTTTTCAAGTGCTCATATAGGCACTTCATGATGGCAGCTTCACTGGTTGTTCCCTCCAACAAAGAAACCAGCACACATGTGCTTCTCTATGAACATACCACCAGCTTCCTGTGCTCCCAACTCCCAGATTTCTGTGTGTCCTTTCACATAATGTACATGCATGTCCCTGGTTTCATGATTCCAGGAAGGGCTTCTTCTAGGTAACACTCAGGTCTCTTCCCTGGGCCCCTTTTTACTTCTCCACATGAGAGGAGGGGTGGGTGAGTGATCGGTTGGGTTTACAAGGAATTAACATCTATTGGTCCACGCTTCTTGAATGTGTGATCAAAACTCTTAAAATGTTGCAAACACCAAAGGGTCCTTTGTTTCTTTTCTCTCTGCCATGAAGCTGGGGGAGGCAGCAATTCTGAACCAATGGTTTGCTCTGCAGAGTCAAGCCCTCCCTATAAGAGAGAGCATATAAAAGCCCAACTTAGCCACCAAATTAAAGTTGTATTCTCCAGATGATTTTTAACTGTGATGAAACCAATATTTTAATCCTCACGTTCTTGCTCTTGTTTCTCAGCTCTCAGTTGCATGGAAGAAGATGTTATTTACTGTCTCCCAAACCCAATAATAATGAATATCTCAGCCCTCACGCCTGCCAATGCCAAACATCAACAACCTGGAGGACCTGGAAAGCCAAGACCAGAACTTGGATTTTCACTGGTTATTTGCTGCTATTAAATCCCATGGGGAAAACTATGCTAGATGAAGGAGGTCATGAGAGCCCTGCTACTGTTCATTTGTTCACCTATTCATTTAACTTAACATTATCATTGATGGACTGAGCATGATGCAAGGCGATAAGGATGAAAAGATGGTTAGGACATGCTGTGGGCCTTGAGGAATTTGCAGAACAGTAGAAAAGACAGGCAGATAAACCAGAAATGACATAGCAAAATGATTGGTGATGTAACTGAGTGTGTTTTAGTGACAACAGAGGCACAAAGCAGGGATTGCTAACTTAGGTCCTGGTCTGAGGGAATGGGAGTGGGACGAGGTCAGGCTGAATCAGGAGGAGACATGAATTGAGTTTTGAACACAAGAAATAGTTGGACAAAATGAGAAGGTGGAGGGAGGGTGTTCTAGGCAAGGGGCAAAGGATGTGCTCAAAGAAACTAAGGATGTGACGGGCCCAGAAGGGAAAACCTCATGATGTGGAAGAGCGGGTATAGGGGACATACTCCTTTGTATTGAGTTTAGTATGGAAAAGGGAAAGTATTTTCCCAGAAAATCTCACTGTCCTTGCCCCTGACCCTGCCTGAACTGTGTCTTGGGGAATGGGATGTGCATATAAGCTGAGGCTAAGGTCACAGGGATCGAACTCCATCTGAAGCACATGCAGAGAGTGCAGTGGCTGTTCCCCAGAAGGAAGCTGGGGTGCAGTCCTTGGTTGACTGGATGCAGGATAGCAGAGAGAACCCATGTGCATCATGAAGAGGATTAATTTCCACTGGGGCACAAAGATCTGGGAGGTGGCCAGGGTCAATCTTGTAGGAAATTTCTAGGTGTGAATCTTAGCTCTATCAGAGACTAGCTGAAAAACCTTGGACAAATCATAGAACCCTTTTAGCAAAAGTTTCCTCTTCTGTAAAATGGAGATAATAAAGCTTTCTTTTTAGGTTTCCCTGAGATAACATACGTAAGCACAGCACCAAGCACACTCATGGCAGTTAGTTAGTGGAAGCTGTTATCATGACATGTCTTTGGTATCAGTTTTTGGTGTCTTTCCTCTTCTGTGATCCTTCAATCTTTGTGAGCAAGGTTTTAGTACAAATATTTCAGCTATCTTCTGCCATATAACTATCGCCACAATCTTTAGTGACTTAAACCAACAGTGATTTATGATTTCTCATGATTCTGTAAGTAAACTGGGGTTCAGCTGAGTGGTTCTTAGGCTGGTCTAACTTGGAGTCTCTCATACAATTTGTACCCCGGTGGCAGGAGCTGGAACATCTGAGATGGCAGAAGTGATGTGTCTGGCTCTGGGGTGGTGATGGCCAGAAACGTGGACTCAGATGGGACATTGGCATGGGGAGGTCTCTCCTCCTCAAGTAGTCTTGGGACTTCTCTCTGTCCACTTAGCTTCTCCATGTGGTCTGTCCACCAGGGTAGCCAGATTTCTTGGTGGATCAGGTTGTCTAAAAGTACAAAAGTCGAAGCTGCTAGGGTTTCTGAAGGCTCAGGTTCAGAGCTGGCACAGAGTCATTTCTGCCACATTCTGTTGGTAACACACCCAGATTCACAGGGAGAGGATCACACGAGGGCATGAGGACTGGGGGTATGTGTGGTTCCTGAAGAAACTCCTCTGGAGCTGCTACTTTACACAGACCTCAATTCTGGTACAGGTCCACAATCCCTCTTTCAAAACTCAGAGTCAGATAATTCTCATAAATCAGATTTTTCTAGATACTAGAGAGCTCACACAATGCCTACACTGTATATCACATGCCCAGCCGAGTTTGGAGCAGTGCTCCATAACCAAGCACGTTACTATTTCCATAATAAGGTGTATGACTCAAGTAGAATAACCATAAAATAGCTTCAGATAGGATCGGTTCAAGTTTTGCTGTTTTCAGAGATTTGGGGGGTTTTAAATTGTGGGTAAAACATTACAGACCTGTATTTTGAAACAAAAATTAACCTTTTAAACGTAAAATAAATTTCTCCTATCTTGGGCATATACCTGGGGTCAGTTCAGGTCCTCCGGGAAGCAGACATCAAAACGGAGTTGGAAGGGTGAGGTGAGTGGTTTGGGGAGATGCCTGTGAAAGGTAGAGGGGAGAGGGCAATGAGAGGGTAGGGAGCGGCTTTGGCCCTGTAGTAGGTCTGCAGCCAGTGAGAGGGGATGAGGAAGGAGGAAGGATTGAGCAGGGACAGCGTTGCCCACAGAGCCACTCTGAGGACACCTGGCCCGCCCAATGGCGAGCTGCACCCAGCCCCGAGGATGCCTGCTGTGCTCAGTCACTGGCCCAGGCATCCCGGGATGCCTGGCTTCCCCCGCTGGGGCAGTGAGCTCACCCCAGGCTCTGGGCAGGTTCTCCCCTGAAGGGAGACCTGAGCCACGTGCCTCGGTGGCTGCCCGTCCTTAATCCTCAGCCCCCAGCTCCCACAGACTTAATTTCTCTGGTGATATGTTTGTAGTTAACACAGTGCTTTTCGGGAATGTGTCCTCCATGTAACTGGGGGTTCCACTCCCATCTCAGGCCTACCTAATGAAGCCATCAGCCACACCGAGATGCTCCCACCCCGTCTTCCGAGCCTGTTCACACAGAGGCAACTTTACAAGTTCTCTTTCCTTAGCTGCCCCGAGATGCCAGAATGGATGATCACTTGCAGCACAGGTCAGGAAGAGGTACCTTTGAGAGAAGATCCAGAAGGCCTAGAAGGGCTGAGGGTGACAGGCAGGTGACGCTGTGCTTGGCAAACGTAGGAGGTGACCTTTAGGGCAGTGAATCTTCCCTGTGGCATTTAGGTCCCTGTCCCTTCTCTTCCTCCCTCAGCAAACCTCTGATCCTCACGTTGCTGTGGCAGGGGCTACACACGAATGCAGGCTCATTCTTGCCACTGTACTCCCCAGCCCGGCCCAGTATCTGTCTCATGGCATTCACCTCCCTGCTCCCTTTTGCTGTTCTTGGCACTCCCAGGAGACGGGCAGCTTAAGGCTAATGAAGTGCCTCTTACAGAGCAGGAAGCCCAGAGGGGAAATGTCCAAAATCCCCAGTTAGTGACAGAACTAGGGCTATCTCCCATCTGGATCTTTCCATTACCTGGCTCTGCCTCTCTTCTCCCAATATCAGCAAATTTGCTCCAGGTGACATTTTCTCCTACCTAGACCTAAGGCCCTGATGGCAGAATTGTTATTTTAGCAGTATGCGGAAGGTCCAAAGGTAACAAATTAAAATCACATTTCTCTTGAAATAATTATCCAAAGGTGCCTGCCAGATTAGAAGTCCTGGGGAGTTTTCCAAAGGCGTCTTGGCCACCAAGTGCTCTGCACGCTCCTAACGTATTCTAGTGAGCTCCGCATCCTCTCAATTGGTAGACTGTTTCTGCAGATATTTTGAAGTCTTCCAAGGTGACCATGCAGCACGGGCCTGGTGTTGTGAAGGGTGCAGAAGAGGTATCAAAAATTACTCTCGCCAAAGCTCTGACGAGTTTTTGCAAAGTGTGAGCAGATAACCATCCTCTGTGAGTGGTCCGCTATGCAGAGTGGGCAAACTCGCTGAAGACTGAGTGTCCTTTTGTAGGGTTCAATGTGATAATGCAATGGAACTTGCAGCATAGTGACTCTCACACAGGCAGTGGGGTACATAATACTATAGTTACTGTACTAGGTGGTGATTAGGTGTCAGTGAATGCAGTTCCCACAAATGTCTGTAATTAGATTTGGACTTCCTCCATGGGTGGGGGAAAATGGGGAGAGAATCTAGGAAGTGCTATTGTATGTTTAATATATTACAGAGTTTTTCTTAAAGAAAAATGCCCCTCAGCTAGCTGCTCTGATGTCCATTTTGTGACAGAGTCCTGAATCCATCAGTGCGTGATCATTTTTATCTCCCAGCCGCTTCTCTAGGATTAGAAAGATAAGGAGGAATGGAGTGAGGGCTGAGGCCATGATTCTGCTACCACAATAGAAGGATTTTAAACATGGGCAAGGAAAAACTATTTTGATTATGGAAGAAAGTGACTGAGGTGAGTATTCTTTTTAAATAGTTGAGTCACATTTCTAGTTTTTACCTTGTTTAGTCCTCCGGTAGTCTCTGATCAGTGCCAGTGTTGATTGGGTCCTCATACCGTGAACCACTTGGTCCTTTTGGCCATGCTCATGGTCACACAGAGGGGAAGACCAAGTTCTCTTTTTTTATTCCTTTGCACCTGGGGCTCAATATCCATTCGAAAGGTGTTCATTGAGCACATGCCGTGTGCCAAGCACAGGCTGAGCACTGGAGGTCAGGGCCCTGTTCCCAAGTAGCTCATGCCCTAGCAAGGAGCAAGCCATGTCAACAGACAGCTGTGAGATAACTGGTGGGACATCCCCATGGAGGGAAGACTGCTGTAGATGCTTGGGGCAGAGACAGCAAGGCCTGTGCAGAGGAGGCAAGCCTGAGATGGGTCCTAGGGACTGTGCTGAAGTTTTCAGTACAGAAAAAGGAAGAAAGGCCTTCAGTTGGAAAGAAGCATGGAGACATGGAGGCTGCCCAGGAGATGATGAGAGCTGATGTCGGGGAAGTAGTGGGAGAGGAAGCTGGGCAGCAGCTGTGTTGGGAAGGGCCCCGATACCATGGGAAGGGTTTGGACTGTCTTCTGGGGGCCGCAGGCAGCCGCAGGCAGTGAGTTCCCTGGAGTGAGCCCAAGTGCTCAGATCTCAGAACAGCCTTTTCTGTGGGATCCGCGCAATAGTCCAGCTGCTCCTGGCTCTCAGCCCTCTTCTCTCCACCTGTCCCTCATGCAGACTCCTGTAGCCAGCTGGAGGGGGTGGAGGAATCAGTGCAAACAACCCCTGATGCCAGCAACTCATCCTCCACACCACCAGTTCCCAGGCAAGAACCTCCCACAGCTGCCACTGCTTCTCGAGGGAGCCCGGACAGTTGTCTTTTTTGGCACGTGGTGAAGGGAGCTGGTGAAGATTTGCTGTTATTTCTGACTCAGGCATTTCCAACTCACTGACTTCCTAGGAAAAACTCAGGTAGACTCAGGAACTGACTTGGAGGAAGCTTGAGCTCAGAATCGAGAGCGATGTCCCAGCTTAGCAAGAGAACCCTGCTTCCCACCTGCAGCCCACATGCTCGCATCCTTTGTAGAAGAGTCAAAGCCATCACAGTCAGAGATAAAAGGCTCAAGCCCATAGGAGCCTGGGGGAACCATCATACAGTATAAATGAGTTTCAGTCTCACCAAATCATTTCCTTTCTTTTAATGTGGAGGAAGAATTCAAATTTTAAAAACACAGGGCAATGAATTCAAAAGGAAGAGGTAATTTTCAATATATGTCAGGCACTGTGCTAGGTAAGTTGTATACCTTATGTAAACTAATTCTCACTGCAAGCCCAATGAGATGGGTGTTATTGTTCCCATTTAGAAAAAAAAGAAATTAATGCTCAGAGAATTTAGATAACTTGTCCAAGCAAGGCTTAGGATTCCAGAGTTGTCCACCAGGATGACCCTGGCGAAGAAAAGGAGAGGCTGGGGTCATTGGAGACCAACTTCCTATCTTTGCCGTGTGTAGACAGTGAAAGATGAGCTGTCCCAGGGGATTGGGGAGAAGTAGTGTTCTGGCCTAATGGAGCTTGTATTCCAGTTGGGCATGAAATCTTAGAAACTAACAATACCTGGCATTTAGTTAAGCATTAGACTGTCAAGAAGTAACGATAGAACCTTAGAATTAGAGGACTTGTCCTACAAATTATCTTATCCAATCCTCATTTTGCCAATGGGGGAAACCAAGGGCCAAGAGAATGGAAGCGATTTGCCAGGGTTAGCTTATTTGTACAAGAGCTGGGCCAAGAGCCTCAGTCTTCGATTCCTAGCTGAGTGAAATTTTCACTTTCTCCTCAATGGACAGTTATCTTCATTGTCCCGTGCGGCTTTTGTTCCATCTTTCTGCTTCCTCCAGTAAAGCTAGTGGCCGATCCAGGCCTGCTGGGGTGCCCTGTGGAAGAGAAGGGTAGATTTCAGGAGCCTGGCAACATCAGGAGAGAGGGAGAAACAGGAACAAGCAAGAATGTCTGTTTTTTTATCCTAAACTTTATTTCTACCTGTGAAATTTACGAGTAAATGCCCTCCAAAAATAGTAATTACTCTCCTTTGAAAAGTATTTAAAACTCACGAAATATTAGTAATTTCAATGTCAAATGAAGGCCAATTAATAGGACTTTTGCCTATATATGTAATACCTCTAAGGCCTGATCACTCAATTGGGGTAGTAGGAGAGAGTTGTGGGATATGCACTGAAACAAAACCATTATATGTGTCATTACATTTGATATTCATAAAAGTTATCTATAATTGTGGAGCAGGTGAAGTTGCTTTCCTTGCTGCCAGTTAGCTCGTGCTTTTTCCCTCAGTCTCTGGGGAAATTTCTCAGAACAAGATGTAAAACTCACTCATTCTCAAGTGTAAATAGATACTGATGCTTAAAGTAATATTTTTCCTAGGAGTATTTTGATTTTAACATTTTAAGCCAGATCCACGAAGCTTTATTGGAGAAACAGCAGGCTTTATTTCAAAGCGGAAGAGAACCTCCTGAGGGTAAACAGAACATTCTTAGGCTTTTGAAATCACACTGTATAAGTGGTTCTTTAGTTTTTCAGCTAGAGGGGTCCTTTCTGCTTTTAAAAGTAACAGCTATGGGAGCAATCAAGATGTCCTTCAGCAGGTGAATGGATAGATATGGTGTGCTACATGTAGACAATGAAACAGTATTCAGCACTAAAAAGAGATGAGCTATCAAATCACGAAAAGACATAGAAAAACCTTAAATGCAGATTGCTAAGCAAAAGAAGCCAATATAAAGATGCTACATACTATATGATTCCAACTATATGAAATTGTAGAGAAGGCAAAACTATGGAGACAGTAAAAAGCCCCACGGTTTCCAGGAGTTGGGGGTGAGCTGTGGGTAGGGATGATCAGGAGGTGCACAGAGGATTTTTAGGCCATGGACAGTACTCTGTGTGCTGCTATAATGGTGGATACATGTCATTACACATGTGTCCAAACCCATAGAATATACAACACCAAGAGTGAACCCTAATGTCAGCTATGGACTTTGGATGATTATGATGTATCAATGTAGGTTTATCAGCTGTAACAAATGTGCCACTCTGGTGAGGATGCTGATAAAGGGGAAGACTGTGTGTGTGTAGGGGCAGGAGGCATATGGGAGATCTTTGTACCTTTCTCTTAATTTTGCTGTGACTCTAAAACTGCTCTAAAAAATTGTTTAAAAAAATATTAATAGCTAGCTGGGCATCGTGACTCATGCCTGTAATCCTAGCACTTTGGGAGGCCGAGATGGGAGGATCACTTGAGGTCAGGAGTTCGAGACCAGCCTGAGCAGGAGCGAGACCCCCATCTTTACAAAAAAACAATACAAAAATTAGTCGGGCATGGTGGTTCATGCCTGTAGTCCCAGCTACTTGGGAGGCTGAGGCAGGAGGATCACTTGAGCCCAGGAGTCTGAGGTTGCTGTGAGCTAGGATGACTCCATGGCACTGTAGCCAGGGTGAGAGAGTGAGACTCTATCTCAAAGTAAATAAATTCATTAACTAAATAAAAAATAGCTACCAATTAGTTAAGGCAAATCAAATGTCTAGAATTTACCTAATTCTATGAGTATATAATAATAATGGGTTAAATATATTGAATGTTTATGAAACAACAGGCATTTAAGTAGGAACTTTACATCTGAAACTAATTTCATCCTCCAGCTCTGCTATGAAATAAGTATTATTATTATCATCCTGATTTTATGAGTAAAGAAGTCAAGTTTATAGAGGCCAAGAAGCTTTTAGTGTGCCCACTTCACAGTTGAGAATACTGAGGTTTAAAGAGAAACTAAACTCTTAACTACGCTTTGCTTCCTTCACCCTATATTCTCTAACTCTAGTTAACACAGAAGACAGTGTTTGCTTCCTTTTATTTTATTTTCTTTTGAGATTCTGGCTTCTGTGTGATGTTCGGTAATGGGCTAAGGCATTCCATATGAAATGAATACAAATAAGTCCAATTTGGCTCATGTTCCAAAACAAAATTGATAAGGGCAGTATTCTACGAGGCACATTTGTGGACATACGTGACTGCATTGTTTCTTAAATGGACATGGAAACCATGATGATTATAATCTTTTGGAAAATTCACGGTTGAATCAGATCCAACTTAATTATGAGATTTGCCTTATGAGGTTGTGTGTACAAATCGTCAAGGAAAAGAAAGAACAGAAGGTCACAGAATTCACATGCGTGCAAGCATATGGATCAGTGTCTAAATACACACACAGACATTTCCACACATCTGGCTTGATCAAGAAAGAATCAGGAAATTCAAAGTTACAATACAAGCCATTTTTATTTGTGTACTGTCTGGAGAAATATTATGGAATGTTATGGAAGCAAAACTCCAAGCATGGCCAAAGGACAGCTCAATTCAGATCTGAATGAGTAACAGTGCCCAGATCCTGTGCAGGTAATTAAGACCCAGGGTCTGAATCCTCCTGCTTCTCGCATGTCTTCCCTCTTTATTTAGGACAAGTGACTGGGGTAGGGAGATGAGAGAGACTCAGGCTGTATACTTGTTATAATAAAGACAATAACTTTTTTGCACAATGTCCAAAAAGAAATGAAAAAAAATTTTATTGTGGTTATAGGCTAGACCCTTGACTGTATACTTTTTTGAACTACACACCTGGTTTTCTTTATGGGCACAGGGTGTTTAGAAGTCTCAGAAAAATAAGTTTTAACAAGGTGGCTTCAATTTACCCACATTATCTAGCACGTAGTAGGCATTCAATAATATCTGTGGAATCATTTATTTCATAAGAAAATAATTCTTTGACAAATAGGTACTGAGTTCTTAACATGTGCCAAGGACTGTTCTAGGCTCAAGGGTTACAGCAAAAAAACAAAATGGAAAAATCTTCTCTCTGATGGAGGTAATATTCCACTAAACAGTACAAAAATAAACACATAGAATATGTAATGTGTCAAATCGTGATAAGTGCTCTGGTAGGCTGAGTAATGACCTATGAACTCTTCCACATCCTAATCCCTGGAACCTGTGAATATGTTACCTTATTTGGCAAAAGAGACTTTACAGATGTAACTGAATCGAGGATTTTGAGATGGAGAGATTACCTGGATTATCCAGGTGAGGCCAGTGTAATTGGAAGGGTGTTTATAAGAAGAAAACAGAAGGGTCAAAGTCAGAAAGAAGAAGATGCGATGATGGAAGTGGAGGTCAGAGTGATGGGCCCATTAGCCAAGGAATGCAGGCAGCCAACAGAAGCTGGAAAAAGGCTGGAAATGAATTCTCCCCTAGAGCCTACAGAAGGGATGCTGTCCTGTGTACACCTTGATTTTAGCTCAGTAAAACTGACTTCAGACTTCTGACTTCCAGAACTTTATGAAAATAATTTGCGTTGTTTTAAGCCACTAAGTTTGAGGTAATCTGTTACAACAGCAATAGGAAACTATTATAATACCAATGTTATAGGGAAAATGAAAGAATGAGGATAGAGAATTTTGAGGTGGAAGAGGCAGAGGGCAGAGAATAGTTGCAATTTAAGGCAATGTGAGCAGGGAAGGTGTGCCAGACTGTATTTTCTAAAGATGGCTACCATGGTATCTCCTATCCCACATGCTTGTCTTACAGTGTGACTTTTACACTCTTCCCATTGTGGGGGGGGCTTCTATTTTTCTCTCCTTACACCTAGATGAGTTCATGACTATGGTGAAAGAGACACTGTGCTACTTTTAAGGCTAGGTCATAAAAGGTGATACAGCATCCACCTGGTGATCTTTGGCATACACTCTTGGAACCCAGTCACCGTGCTGTGAGGAAACCCAAGCAGCTACATGGAGAGGCCACATATAGGTACACTGGTTGAGCTACCAGCCGACATGAAACATCAATTGCTAGACTTGTGAGTGAGCGAGTCTTCAACTCCCAGCTGTCATGTCATCTTCAGCCATTCTCACTGTGCCCTTTCTGAATTCCTGACCCATAGAATCCTTGAGAATATAAAAATAATTGCGGTTTTTACCACTAAATTTTGAGGCTATTTGTTATGCTACAAAAGTAACAGGAACAGAAGGCCATATTGAGGTGACATTGAAGCAAAAACCTAAAGGAGGTAAGGGAGCTAGGACAATATCTGGTGGGAGATTATTTGAGGTTGGGGAAAAGGTGACTGCAAAGGCCCTAACAGGAAAGGCATGTGTGCTTGGTATGTACCAGGAACAGTAGGGGGTTGCTGGGAGAGTAAAGATTGTGTAGCTCCTCGTAGGCTATTGGAAGGCTTTGGGCCTTTCCTCTGAGTGAAATAGGAAGCAATTGGAAGGTTTAGAGTGGGATGGTGTGTGATCTGACTTACATTTACACAATTGCTATGTTCAGAATTGACTGTAAGTGGCAAGGGTGGGAACATGGAGACCAGACAGGAGGATAATTTTCTAATCAAGGAGAGAAAATTGGACTAGGATGGTAACAATAGGAATGCTAAGACAGGTTGCATTTGGGTATATTTTGAAGATAGAGTCAACAGATATTTAGCGTATATTTTTTATGGTAGAGATATTGTGATAGGTGAGATATCATGAGTTAGAGAAAGAATATGACTGCAAGATTTTCCTGAATAACTGGAAGAATAGAGTTGCCTCTGATGAGACAGAGAAGACTGCTAAAGGAGAGAATCCAAGGGGAAAATGCACGAATTCAGTTTTGGGCATAGTAAGTTTGAGATGCCCATTAAACCTCTAAGAGCAGGCTGTTGGATGCATGGGGTTGGCACTCAAGGAAGAGGTATAGGGCTGGAGCATAAATTTAAGAGTGCTCAGCCTTGAGATTGGTTGAGATCACCAATAACATGATTGAAGAAAGAGAAGAGGTCCAAGCACTCTGAAGTTTAGGAGTCAGGGAGATGAAAGGAACCAGCCACAGAGATTGAAACAGTGCAGCCCAAAAGATAGACCAGGAAGGTATGGCTTCCTGGAAGGCAATTAAAGACAGTGTTTCAAGGAGGAAGGAGTGACCAGCAATGTCAAGTGATGAGGTCAAGCAAGATGAGAACTGAGAAGTGGCCATTAGCTTTAGCAATGTTGGAGTCACAGGTATCTTTCACGAGCCCAGTCTTGGTAGGGTGGTAGCGGTGGTGGGGAATGAATGAATGAATGTTGATCAGGTTTCACACAGTTGTCTTTTTTCAAGAATCTGGGATATTTTCCTGTCAGAATACAAGAAAAAAGACGTGGAAAGTACCCTGAGATGTCCAAAAATTTAGCTGGAGTACATTCTGATGTTGTCAAGCTCTGAGCTCTAGATACAATGTTATTTTAAGGGTTTAAAGCTTCCAAAGGGACAGGCTTTGGTGAAAATTATAAGTACTAAGCAAGTGTAAGGCATATCCTTTGTTTATTGCCAACTAAATAGGTCTCAACCTTCCTTCCAAAATGAAGACGATTTAGCTTCCTGGTTAGGAACACAGCCTCTGGGGTCAGTCTGTCTATATTTAAGTCTTGATTCCCCCAGTTACAAGCTGAGGGGATGGCTTATTGAAATCTCAAATTCCTTCTCTGCGAAATGGGGCTAATAATAGTCTATACCACATAGGGTGGTGTGAGGATTGCATTATATTAAACATGAACAGTGCCTGATTCATGGTAAACTTTCAAAGTATCTTAGTTCTTGTTACTATTAATTACATATTATCTGGGGAAAAGAGAAGTCTTTTTTTTTTTTTTTTTTTTACTGGCCCAAGGTAAATCAGTGCTATACAAATAAGTATTTAATAAGCTGATCTTCATGAGGGTAACTCTGTAAGTTTAGCTAGTTTAGCTGCAATGGGTATTGTCTGTAGTTCCAAGGTTTTATAGTCTCTGGTAATTCCAAACATCCTGTTATGCTAGAATTGAGCCAGTAAAGAGGGGCTGCCATTTTCAACTTTTGTATTTTACTCTCAGGATCAAAACACACAACAAAAGAACATATAAACTTTATAAAGTATTATGAGGTTATAAGTCAGTGTTGGTTTATAACCATGACATTGTGACTTTGATGCTGATCATTTGGGGTCCCTCCATCTTGGACTTTGGCCACCCCTGCCCTCCCCCAAACCCATCACTAGTTTAAATACCCACTTAGTATGAGCTGTTTGGCTGGTGGAAATTCATATACTAACACACTCCAAATGCAGCTGATGAAAAATATTTGAGAAGGCTAGAAAGGAACACCCAGAACTGCAAAAACATTCCTTAAAAATCTCAAAAGTCTCTGAGATGTTTTCAAATTTAGCATCCCTAACGCATCCATGTGGTGTGATCCGGGCCTATATGAACGTATACATAGCCCTAATGAAATAAGGAAAAGGGAATGACAAACACAGCAAATGGAGAAGCCTAACTCAACTTCCACACATGGAAACAATTGTCTAAATTATGGCAAAACCTGGCATTTCCCCATTGGCCTCATTACTCATTCGAGAACAAAATCAGAACACAGAAAAGTCATTCTCATATGAAAGTTTTGTGCTCACATCTCTTAATTACTATTTGCATGCTATCGTATTTGGATTATAAACTGGAACCTCGCCCCCCACCCAAAAAAAATCAAGTCTCCAAGGTAAAAGTAAATCATAAGACCATTATCTCCATGATTCAAATAAAGCCTTTGAATTCTTGCTTGCATTTCTTCACTCTTTACAGGGAGACCATTCTGTAGATGACAGAAAAAAAATATGCATGAATATGAGGATGACTCTAAAGAGCACCTATCAGCACAGTAGCAGAGCTGCATAAACCCCACTTCTCCCGTCCTTGTTTCCACACATGCGAAGAAACTTGGGAAACGCTGTTCTCGAAGCCCTCGCCACTGTAAGTGTAGACAATGCACCAGAAGCATCAGCATCACCTGGAAGGCTGTTAGAATTGCACAACTTCAGGACCTACCCTGACTTTGTGAATCTGCATTGTATCATAACAATCTCCCTGGGTGATTCGTACGCATATTAAAGTTTGAGAAGCAGTCTCTAAGAAACGCCTCCCAGTTCAGGCTGAGGGGAGCTTCCAAATTGCTTGTTCAGCTTGGTGTGAGCCTTCATTTGCAAAACTTGTCATAGAACCATGCAGGTGACTGACAGCTTTGAGGACAAGTGTACAATGAGCCCCATACCATCATGCATAAGTGTTCCTCCTTACCTATTAAAACGGTTCAAAAGATACTGCACTGCAGATATTCCGCTTAATGACCTTCTGAATTTCTTGGCACTAGTCATCTTCTAAGAGACTCTGGTGCCTGCGTGTATTGAATTAAACCTCCTCTCTTTGCAAACTGTCAGTTCTTGGCTGCTGACTTTTAAGCCATCCCCCATAAATGGGATTATTGAAGAAAATATATCAGGCATAATATAGACAAACTATAGACAGGTTCTTAAAGAAATAAGATTAAAGTACCTTTGAGAAACTGGCCTAATTATTAACTGTAGTATAGTTTCTGAGTTGTTGAAATTCTGTTCTGCATATGTTCTGACAGTGTACGGGAGAAAGAAACAGGAATCTGCTTTGAGACTGTATTAACAAACACATAGCTGTTGCCTTAACTATAGCCTCATGTATACTGTAGCTTTGTGGCTCTTGTCTTCCAGGTGTTTTTCGAGGATGCATTAAGTAGAATTTCAACGAGTCAGAGAGCTCTATCCAATGTATAAATTAAACCTAAAGCTTCTCAGAGCAAGTGCAAGCCAAATTGCCCTCCTCTGCTTATTTGAGGCAGTTACTAAGGAAGAAATGGAAATGACACTTTTTAAGCCAGGCTCTCATAAATCAGGTGTTTTCACACTTCTTGAAGTGACAATAGAAAGCCAATTGGAAAACATAATAGCAAAAGACACTGCTCCCAAACTGTCGGCAGACTTTAGAGTGAGTAAAATGTTTGACAGGAAAGATTGTGTGTGAACATTATTCATTGCACCAAGAGCCATTCAAAGGCACCTTCAGAGCAAAGATTAATGAAAGAATTCTCAGAAGTAACATGATACAGAATCTCTTCCTTTTCCGTACCTACTTCTCCTTTGGGGAGAACCAGATTTAACTTGGGACAAGATGTACAATTCTGAAGATGTGACAAAAGTCATAGTCTACGATGCTACTGCAGCATGTGGGTCTCACCTCTGGACATACGATTTGACATTTCTTAGCCCAATTCAGATATATCCCTTTGGTGTTTAGGAGACCAAGTAGATTACCCTGAAGAGGGATTTACTTCAATGGGATTAATGACCCCCAGTCTGATTTGAATTTGATGTTCTATTGGTGGCACTCTCAATTCATCAAAATTTCAAATGCCAAATCCACCTTCTTGACACTTTTGTTAATATTCCTTGCCCATCAGAATTGATCATGGACTCTTTGAAGAGCCAGCATAGAGTTACTGCTTCAGATAAAAACATGGAAGGAAGACTGATTTCATTTGTCAATCTACATTTATAAGCAGATGAGATTTTCCTTTGAAATGTAGAACTTTAAAAATCTTTCTAAATTCTGTGCCTGAGGCTCTGTGTCCCTAGGTGTTCCAGGGACCCACCTCCTTGAAAAAGTGGGCTGATGATCCAAGAATGGGAGGCTCCAAATTCTCATAGCTGAATGCTACCTGACTGCTAGCTAAATAGTATGGGTCATTTTCTAATCAACAGTGAAGATTATCAACTCTTAGACACTCTTTAGAATTTACCCATCTATAATTTACTGTGATTCCACCTAGAGAAGGCTCCCATTGGGAACATGTTAACTACTAACACTTTGAAGTTTGTGGTTCCCTACCTTTTTGAACATTAGGACTCCATTTTTAAAATAATATTTTTTAACAAATATTATTTTCTATGGAAATAATTTTAAACTTACAGAAAGTTTGCAAGAATAAGAAAATAAAGAACTATACTCACTACTCAGATTCATTTATTATGAACATTTTACCTCATTTACTTTATCATTTGTGTCCTCTCTCTTTCCTAATATATTTTTACAAACCATTTAGAGATGTTATACACATCATGACCTTTAATCCTTAAACATTTTCGTGTGTATTTCCTAAGAACGGGTGATATTCTTATGTAAAAGGACAGAACAATTATCAACCTCAGCAAATTTAACATTGATGCAATACTTTTAATCTAATCTACATCCATAGTCAATAGACCCAACAATGCC
>RJWJ010026891.1:0-22625 GCA_004363605.1 Indri indri
GAAGAGCACTTTGGAGAGCCATTTAAAAATGTGATGAAACCACCTATAAACCCGCAAATTATACAGGGAGGTATTTTATGTCTTGTTTTCTTTACAGCCATTCTGAAAGGGAACATAAAAGTCACTGTAAAGTCCTTGTTCCCACTGCCCCTAGGCCCCACTGCAGACTCCGTGGCACGACTCATTCGTTTCCAGGGCCTGCTGCCCCTGTGCCAGCACCGGGAGGGACCCCCAGGGGCTGCTACTTGGCATTCTGTCATTAAGAGAAGCCAACGCCGGTGACCCTCCAACAACCAGGGTTAGGGCTCTGACCCCCTGCCTAGTTGAAAATTCAAGTGTAACTTTGACCCCCCTGAAACTTAACTACTAACCACCCACTGTTGACCAGAAGCCTTGCTAATAACATACACAGTCAGTTGACACATATTTTGTACGTTATGTGTTACATGCTGTATTCTTACAATAAAGTAAGAGAAGCTGGAGAAAAAATGTTACGAAAATCACAGAGAAGATAAAACGCATTTACTATCCATGACGTGGAAGTGGATCATCATAGGGGTCTCCATCCTCGTCATCTTCACGTCGAGTAGGTGGCAGGAGGAGGAAGAGGAGGGGTTGGTCAGTTCAAGCCCGTGTTGTGCATAGACAACCGCATTCTCCCTGCGTCCTGAGGAGCGAGGCTTCCTGGCCCCCGGGGCAGAGCTGTGAGGCCGTGAGGAAGGGAAGAACTTAGACGGCAGGAGCCAGTTCTCAACCCTCAGGCTCAGTTGTCATCTGCAACCTCCAAATGTTCCTTGTAGGGGCCACGTCTTTCACCCTCCCTGCCCAAGGGCGGAGATAGCGACTGACAGTGACCTTCGGTGTCTCTGCAGCTGCCTCCCGGGGAGGGCGCTCAGAACGGTGGAGAATCGGTCTTCCTGGTGATGAGGCTCAGTGTGGGAGCTTCAGGGTTTGGGATAGGATGTCGGGTCCTCCACCAGCTGGCCTCGGGCCCCGGGGAATCGCTGTGCTGCTGTGCTTTGTGGCCTTGTGAGATGGAGAGTAGAACATTTGCCCCACTGGGGTTCGTATGGAAGAAAAAGGAACCTGTGCACGATGTTCTAATGACAGAGGAAAAAGGACACTCACCTGCTTTGCTTAGGGCGATTTGAAAATCTGAGTCTTAGTCAATTACATTTGAACACAGAGGCTGCAGGTTTAACTACAGACAGCACGTGTCGATCTGAGGAATCATGGAGAATGGGAGAGTTTCCAGAAAAATGTAGATAAGAAAATGTTCCAATTTCAAACTGGGAAATAAGACAGATTCTAGAAACTACAGGCGAGAAAGCATTTGCATTGGAATGTCCGGAAGCTGGGCGCTCATGGCCTCACTGGTCAGACATCCTTGCAATGACTCTTCCAGTGTTTAGTGGCACATTTAGAAGTGTCATTTATAGATCTAGACAGGCAGTGAAGAGGGTTGAGCAATGTTTACCTTGGAACAGAATTGTTGAGTCTTTAGCCTGATTGCTGGCTGCCTTTGGACACTGGGTAATATTTCTATGGACAGGAAACAAACCATTTTTGTGTGACCTCAGAGGACATAATTGAAGTTTTGGAGAAGTGGACTTTCATCTGTTAAAAGGAAGGGGCTTCTCAACATCTGAGTTGTTTCAAGTTGGAATAGGCCACCCAACCAGGCCGGTCCCCGTGGAGTCTGGGCCAACCTAGGTGGGACTCGTGCAGGTGGATCCGTGACGGGGCAGAGGGGATTGGAGTAAATGGTATTCAAGTTGTGTTGAAAGAGCTGAGCTCTTAGGAGAGTTGGCACTGGAATAGCTTTTCAGCTAGTTTTTTTTTTTTTTTTTTTTTAAAGGGTAGCCTTTTAGCATTTTCCCAGCGGAATCCTGTGTGTACCTCTCTGCCTGCTGGTTACTGCTGGTCTCTCATTTTACCAGGGCTGTAAATGATGACACTCGTGGGGTGATAAAACTCAGCAGGCAGCCAGGGTCTCTGACCAGGCTCCGACCTCCGCAGAGCTAAGCCCCATCTGGACCGACCGCCTCTGCCTTCATGGTGGGGGCTGGGGCTCATCTCTGAGGGCTGCTCGGGCTCCATTTCCAGAATCGGATTTACCACTTTGCAAAGATTGAGACAGTCCAGGAGCCAGTCCTGGAGTCTTGTCTTGTATCTTGTGCTTGGGGCATTTTGTCCCACGAACACTTGTCACTCTGCATGGGGAGGACTGGGTGGGAGAGGGGTGTGGCCTCACTCCACCCCATCATCACAGAGGTGGCCGGTCAGCAGAGCTTCCCATGAAAGATGCCACGTCCCATTACAGCCTTGGGTTCGACCATCCAGAGCAGACAATCCGAGCTCTTATGTGATGGAATCTCACTCGGGAAATTGCTCCTAGCAGAGTAGAATGATGGGAAAACAAGGGGCCACTTGCCTCTGGAACGAGAAGCCTGTTCTCTTTTCCCCACGCTGTGTTAGTGGCTTCCTGGCTCTCCAGCGCTGTGCGCCTACTTATCACCGCTGCCACCTTCCAGCTCATTCCGTTCTCTGCAGGCAGCCACATTCCCTCTCAGCTGCCTCGGCCACCTCTTTTGTTCTCATTCACTTTTCTTGCTTTTTTTCTGGGCAGCATTAAAACTGTCACACACAGCCTTTGATGAAAGCAGAGGAGGAGAGAGAGGTTCCAATTAAATAAAAAACGAACGAATGTAGGAACCTAGAGACTGTCTGGCCCAACCTCCCACCTCCGACTCTAGAATCAACAAATCCACTGGTTTGCAAAAAACTTTCTTAACATGGAATAATATGGAAAATATTTTCAGACTTCATTCGTATCTTGAAGAGAACACCATCTTGAAGGGTGTTGTTGCTCTGCAAGTAGGTACAATTAAAATAGCATGATTTCTTTCTCAAACTGTGATTGCTGAGCTGTAGACATTTACAAAACAGCGATATCCCTTTTTTAAAACAAAAATTTTCATGAACATATATAAAATAGGCAGATAGGAGTTGTTATGATTGAGTTAGGGGCAAGGATCCATGTATCCACCCCTGGGCATCCAAGACATGCCCTAAGGCAAACTTTAAGCCTCGTGCCAGATGAATAAAGGGGAAATCATGAGCGGACTCTGTTCCAGGCTGGAGCATTCCAGTGGTTCAGGACTCCCCATAAGAGTTTACAGCCCAATTCACTCATTCAACAAACATTTATTGACTGTCCACCATATGTCAGGTTTTGTAAGGTATTTGGGACATGCCAACAGATGAGGAAAACAAGGTCCCTGCTTGTATAGGGCCTAGACTCTAGCAAGTGACACAGGCACGTTGTACTACATGCCATGCAGGAAACAGCAGTGTGATTAGGTAGAACCACAGGGCAGGGGCCGCTTTAGAAAGTGCTGTCCTCGTTGACTCGCACGTTTGAATTGGAAGGGGCCCTTCTACCTCAGGCTCGCCCATTTTTTTGAGCCCTAGCACGGCCTGAAGGGAGGTCCTGAAATACCCTGGGTTTCCCGAGGCTAATCAGGAAACAGAGACATATTCTGGGAAGGACGGAAAGGGAAAATCTGTAAAACATTTTTTTATGGTCTCCTTGAAAGTGATTGTGATGTAAGGCACATCTGGACATTTGTAGACAGATTAAAGGTGGGCATTTTTTATTGCAGAATTTTATGAGAGGACACACATTTTGGTTACATAATTTGCTTTTGTTCAGTTTGAGTCAAGGTTATACGTGTGCCCTTCACCCAGTTAGTGTGCGTTGTACCCTTTCGGTGTGAATTAACCCATCCCCTCCTCCCCGCTCCGACCTACTCGATTTCCCTTGAGTTTTACTTCCATATGTGCACGTAAGTGTTGATCGATCTGTTCCAATTTAGTACTGAGCACATGTGGTGTTTGTTTTTCCATTCTTATGATACTTCACTAAGCATGGTCCCCAGTTCCATCCAGATTGTTGCAAAAGAAATGAGTTCACCATTTTTTTATGGCTGAGTAGTGCTCCCTGGTATACATAGACCTCATTTTATTAGTCCACTCGTATATTGATGGGCACTTGGGTTGTTTCCACGTCTTTGCCATTGTGAATTGTGCTGCAATAAACTTTTGAGTGCAAGTGTCTTTTTTATAAAATGTCTTTTCTTCCTTTGGGTAAATACCCAGTAGTGGGATTGCTGGATCAAATGGTAGTTCTACTTTTAGTTCTTTGAGGTATCTCCACACTACTTTCCACAGAGGTCGCACTAGTTTGCAGTAAAGGTGGGCATTTTTGGATGACACTTGAGGATGATGGTGAGCTCAGCTCTCCTCTCCAGGAATCGTAAATTGCTTACAGGGGAGCAATATGTCCTTGATTTGCTCAGGGAGATTGATTAGCTCCTAGAGCATCAGAGAAGTGAAGCTGAGGGCAGTCTGAAACAGCCGCCAGCCGGGCTCGGGTGCTGGAATAGCCGCCTTCCTCACGCAGCCGCTCGTTTTCAGAACCACGGACAGCCCCGGTCCTCACCTTGCCTTCTGCATAGCACACAGTTTGGTCCCCAAGGCTTAAGATAGTACAGAAAAGCTTGAAAAGTTACAAGGAAATGGGGAAAACAGACATACAGGCAAGCTTTACTACATGAAGATATTTCATTCGGTCCTTAACAGCTGTGCTCAAATTGTACTTTGGTGAAACAAACACAGCAAAATCACCTGAGAGTCATCTTTCTTTTTTAAAAAAATCAGCTTTATTAAGGTATAACTAGCTCAGAATAAACTATATATGTTTAAGGCATACAATCTGACATACGTACACACCTGTAAAACCATCCTTTATGGGCGGAATTTTTTGCCCCCACCCCAGATTCATCTGTTGAAAGCCTAACACTAAGTGCCTTGAAGGTGGCTGTGTTTGGAGATAGGGTCTTCAATGAGGTAGTTAAGCAAAAATGAGGTTATCAGGTTGAGCTCTAATCCTGGTGTTGAGCTCTAATATGCCTGGTGTTCTTACGGAAGAGGAGATTAGGACACAGACACGCATGGAGGGAAGATGATGGGAAGACACAGGGAGTGGACCACCACCTGTGAGCTAAGGGAAGAGGCCTCAGAGGGAACCAGCCCTGGTAACACCTGGATCTTGGACTTCTGGCCTCCAGAACTGACAGATGATACACATCTGTTTTTGAAGCCATTCAAAGTCTTGGGTACTCTGTTGTGGCAGCCATCGTGAGCTAACACACCACCACCATAGTAAAGATAATAAACACATCTCTTCTCCCCACAAGCTTCTGATGGTTGTGTGTACTCCTCCCTTGCCCATCCACGTTGCTCTCCCACTGTTCCTAGGGACTGATCTTCTTTCTGTCACTATGCATTTGTTAGCATTTGGTGGAACTTTATAGAAATGGAATTGTTCAGGATGTATGATAATTATTCTGAGATCCATTCATCTTGTCTCATGTATCAGTAGTTCATTTCTTGTTTATTGCTGAGTAGTATTCCACCATTGGGAGATAACAGGATTTATTTATCTCTTCACCTATTGATGGACATTTGGGTTGTTTCCAATTTTTGACCATTATAAATAAAGCTGCTGTTAATATTTGTATACAAGTCTCTGTATCAACATGATTTCTCTCCTCTTGGGTAAATATAAACATCTAGGTGTGGGAATGGCCAAATCATACGGTAGGGGGATACTTAACTTTCTAAGACACTCTGAAATGTTTTCCAAAGTAGTTGTGCCACTTTATATTTATGCCAGCAATATATGAGAGTTCTAGTTTCTCCACATACCCACAAATGCTTGCTATAGTAAGTCTTTTTTAATTTCAAACATTCTAATAGATACATAGTGGGATCTCCTTATGGTTTTAATTTGCATTTCTCTAGGGAATAATGATGTTCCACATCTTTGCATGTGCTTAGTTGCCATCTGGACATCTTTCTTTGGTGAAGCATCTGCTCAAATATTGTCCCAGTTTAAAAAAAGTAGGTCATTTATTTTCTTTTTGTATATCCTTTATATAGTCTGGAGATAAGATCTTTATCCGATACATGCCTTGCAGCTACAGTTTTCCAGTCTGTGGTTTGTCTCTTCATTTTATTAACAGTATCATTACATTTTTATAAGGTCCAGCATATCAGTTTGTTACTTTATGGATTGTGATTTTGGTGTTATATCAAAAAAATCTTTGCCTAAGGTCACAAAGGCTTTCTGCTAGAAGTTTTATAGTTTGATATTTTTAGGTTTTATGTTTAGAACTATGACCCATTTTATATATGGGGCAAGGTATGAATGAAAGTTCATTTTGTTTTGCATATGGATAACCAGTTGTTTCTGTACCATTTGTTGAAAGGATTATTCTATTGAATTGCCTTTGTACCTTTGTAAAAAAGAAACACAAAAGTTATTCATATATGTGTGGGTCTATTTCTGGACTCTATTAATATTTTATGCCATTAATCATTTATTGATGTCGATACTAATGTGACACTGTCTTGATTGTCACAGCCTTACAATAAGTATTGAAACAAACTGGTTCTTTTTCACAATGGTTTTGGCTATTCCAGGTCCTTAGCATAGGCATTTATGTATGAATTTCAGAATCAATTTGACAATTTCTACACAAAAAGCTTGCTGTCATTTCAAATGGGATTGAACTGAATCTATAGATGCATTTGGGGAAAGCTATCACCTGAACTGTAATGCATCTTATCTTCCATGAACACAGTATAGCTTCCCATTTATTTAGGTTCTTCTTTAATTTCTCTCAGCAATGTTTTATAGCTGTCAGTGTACAGATATTTCACATCTTTTATAAGATTTATCCCTAAATATTCATTTTTCTAAAATTTATCTTTATGTATTTCATTTTTTGATGCTATTATAAATGGTATTGTCTTTTAATTTCAATTTCCAATTGTTTGTTGTTCTATTTGTATTGGGACACACGGTTGTCTATTTTTTAGTTGCATGTTCTCGGGGTTTGCTGTTCATACAAGGAACTTTTGTATATTGATCTTGTGTCAGGCAATCTGGCTAAATGCCCTTATTCATCTGTAGAATCTGCAGTGATGCAACCTCTCTCAGTCCTCATGTTGGTAACTGTGTCTTCTCTCCTTATTCTGGTCCGCCTGGCTAGAGGTTGATCCATTTTATTGGTTTTCTCAAGACCAACCTCTGATTTCATTGATTTTTCTCTGCTTTTTTTCCTATAGTATTGATTTCTTCTCTGATCCTTATGATTCCTGTTCCTCTATTTACTTTGGGTTTAAGTTCCTCTTTGTATTCTAGTTTCTTTTCTTTTCTTTCCTTTTTTAATTGAGACAAGGTCCAGCTCTGTCACCCAAGCTGGAGTGTGGGGGCGTCATCATAGTTCACTGTAACCTTGAGCTCCTGGGCTCAAACGATCCTCCCGCCTCAGCCTCCTGAATAGCTGGGACTACAGGAGTGTGCTAAAATTACAGGAAAATTTTTTAAATTTATTTTTTAGAGGTAAGATCTTGTTGTGTTGCCCAGGCTGATCTTGAACTCCTGGCCTCAAGCAATCCTCCTGCCTTTCTCCTTTTTCTAGTTTCTTAAGGTAGAAGCTGAGTTGTTGACTTGTCTCAATCCAGGGCTAATTATTTCCCATGACTGAAGTGAAACCCTTCTGGGTAGTCTACCCGAGTCCCAGGAGTGTTGGGGTTTTCCAGCCCACTGGTATCCCCACCCCATGTGACTGAGCAGTGGATTCTGTTCCCTCTAATCCTTGGGCGGGTCTTTCTACAGACTCCAGTGGTTTTCGCCTACACACGTGCTGACCACGGCTCAGCTGAATTCTCAAGGAGGCATCTGCAAATCTCCAGAACGCTATCTCTCTGTGCCACCCTCTTCTCTGGTCCTCCGTCCTGCCAGCTCTTGCTGCCTTGGTCCACAGGACTCAGTTGAGCCTTCTCGACTCCGGCAGTCCCAGATGCTCTGTGTGAGCCACAGCTGGGGACTCAGGGCAGTGAGCTGGGGCCACCTAAGGGCTCCCTTCTCTTGTGTCCTGCCTCTCAGGGATCACTGGTCTTCACTGCCTGGGGTCCAAACATGTCTCGAACATTTTTTTTTTGGTCCTTTCAAAACATTTGAACTGACACATCAGCTCTTGTGGGTCCTTGTCAACTCACCCTGCAGATCTTGGGACTTGCCAGCCTTCATGATCATACGAGCCAGTCCCTTACACTAGATCTCTTTCTACATATGTGCACACACACATACATGTACACGCATACATTTATATCTGCATCCTCTTGGTTCTCTCTGGAGAACCCTGAAGAAAATGATTTTTTGTTTGTTTGTTTCAGGCCAGAGAATAAATCTTGTCCTTGTCACTCCATCCTGCTCAGAAGACAAGTGCTGGGTCCCATCCTGTACTGCGACCAAGAATCCTCTCACATACCTGCGCGGCTTCTCCATCATTCATTGATTTGGGAAGCTGGGTTTTCACAGGTGAAAAGAATGGAAAAACAAGCACCACATGTACTCCCCACCAAATTGGTATTAACCGATCAACACTTATGTGCTTAATACAGTAATGACATTCATCAGGTGTCAGGCAGATGGGGGTAGGGGAAGGGAAGGGTGTATCCACACCTAACGGGTGTGGTGTGCACTGCGGGGGATGGACACGCTTGAAGCTCTGACTCAGGTGGGGTTTTCCCGTGAGAGGACTCGTGGTCTCCATCAGGGAAGACCACTGGCCGTCAGGAGCAGAGCCTCTGTCACCTGTTGGTGGATTTCCGCGGCAGGCTGCACTGTGCAGGGTGGGCCTTCTCTGGTTCCAACTCTCCGAATTGCAAGCCAGATGGGCCACGATTTGCTCCTCACCTCCTGGTCTTCCCCTCCTTCGGCCAAATGGACGTGCAGTGGCTGGGTGCTGGCCGTGGAGAAGTGCTTTCCTCTCCCTTCTTCCTTGTTATAGCCGTGGCTTCTGTCCCCTGCCAGGTCCCATAAAGCAGGCTTGATTACACAGTTGTGTTAGCTCGCTGACACGTAAAGACAGCTGGCCCCGTGACTAATCACCCCGAGCTGGGCTCTCCGGGAGCGATGGCTGTCCTGAGCAACATTTGACTGCACATGTGCCCTGGGTCCCACACGGGCAAAAGCCATTTCTGCTCCTGATCGAGTTTTCCATGGTGCACTTAAGAATTTTTATGGGTTCGTGGTGACATTTCCATTTTAATTTGCTAATTATTATTGGTGAAATTGAGAGTCAACTCCAGATTTATTGGCATTTCACAGTCTGTTGTGTTTCATATACAGCTGTGAATCTCAACAGCCAGGAGGGCAACCTGCCCTGCGCTGTGTGTGTTAACCCACTCGGCGCCAAGGGAGCACCGGCTGCCAGGCAGGGCCTTGCTCCCGCAGAGAGGGGGCCTCCCAGGGCCAGCGGGTCAGTATCTGCTGGTAAACACCTCCACCATTGCCATAGGGCCAGACACCTTCTTAGGGCACCGGATGCAGGTGTAGAGGGAGCCTGGGCTCTCCTGGTTGTTTCTCCCTATGGCCCATGATCTTCCTCCTCCTCTCCAGGCCTTCCCGGCTTCCAGGAGGCTCAACACAGACGACACAGGCTGGACCCCGCTCTCCCGCAGCACGGTGAAGTATGGTCAGGAGGGTCTCTCCGGCAGCTCTGCTGTGACCGACGTTTACAACAGCTCAACGCCCTCAATTTTGCTCTGGAACGAATATGTACATATACACACTTTGACTTATGGTTGGCATGACCTTTTCAAATATTTTTATTTATAAATGTGTTTGCACCATCATCTTCTCCACTATTTATGTGTGAGGCCTCACTGTGCCATCATTTTTTTTTACTTCAGCATATTACAGGGGCACAAACATTTAGGTTACATATATTGCCTTTGCCCCACCCGAGTCAGAGCTTCAAGCGTGTCCATCCCCAGCAGTGCACACCGCACCCATTAGGTGTGGATACACCCTTCCCACTCCCCTACCCCTATCTGCCTGACACCCGATGAATGTCATTACTGTATGAGCACATAAGTGTTGATTGGTTAATACCAATTTGGTGGTGAGTACATGGGGTGCTTGTTTTTCCATTCTTGTGATACTTCACTTAGTAGCATGGGCTCCAGCTCTATCCAGGATAATACAAGAGGTGCTAGACCACCACTGTTTTTTGTGGCTGAGTAGAACTCCATGGTATACATATACCACATTTTATTAATCCACTCATGTACTGATGGGCACTTGGGTTGTTTCCACATCTTTGCAATTGTGAATCGTGCTGCTATAAACCTTCTAGATGCATTTATAGAATGTCTTTTATATAAACTTAACTCCAATGAGAATGGCCTTTATCAAAAAGTCCCCAAACAACAAATGCTGGTATGGATGTGGAGAGATAGGAACACTCATACACTGCTGGTGGGACTGCAAACTAGTGCAATCTCTGCGGAAAGCAATATGGAGATATCTTAAAGAGATACAAGTAGAACGACCATTTGACCCAGCAATCCCATTACTGGGCATCTACCCATTTTTTAACATGTGCTGCCTTCTGTCCCTGCCCCGTAAACTGCAAACTCCTCGAGGACGGGAATGACGCAGGCTCTCATCCTGCGGCCCCAGGCACGCAAGACTGGGCAAACGGGAAATGTGAGTGCTTCGGTAATTAATAATTTGGTTCCTATGTTCACTGAAACACTTGCAACTCAGGAACAGTGGAAATAGTGACCAGCTACAGAAAAAGCCTTTGACCAAGTACAGTCCTTGAAAAAACACAACGGTTATTAAAAATTAGACTTGGGAATCTATAATAACATGGGAAAACACTTAGCTCATAACGTTGAGTGAAAAGGTAGGATTAAAATATAAGTAACCTATAATTCTAACTATATGAACATATTATTATTTTGTTATTAATTAAAAACCTGACCTTGTTCCGAAAAGAATTTAAAACAAATTCTGCAAATATGTCTATAGTCATACATGTCTGCAAAAAGCTAGCACAGAAAACTGTGTCTGCGCTCTTCCTTACTGAGTGGCATCTGGGAAAAGGCAGTGTCATTATTTTAGGTGACGTCCTCTCCGTCCACAGCAATGAGATGATTTTGAGGTCCTTTGCCTGCCCTGAGGGCTTGTAAACAAAGACAGGTTTTGAAGCCCATTTTCTGCTGAGGGGAGAAGCCACAGACATCTCTACTCTGGGCCCGTGCAGTGGACAGGGCTATGCGCCCACAGGGACGTTGCCAAGAGCCTGTGGAACACCTGGCTGGCGTCCAGTGCTGCCCGTGGATGCCCCACCAGAGACAAGAGGCTCAAAATGCCCGGGCGCCCAGTGGGTTGGGCTGGGGCCGCTGATGTCTGGCAGCAAGTGTGGCCCTGCCCCCATTAGAGCCGGGGACAGCGGGAGTCCTGCTGCAGGTCATCTCCCATGGTGGCTTCTTGAGTCACTGGAGCTGCCGCCTGCTCTGCCCGTGGGCACTGGTGCTGGGACCCCACTTTCCAAATCACCCCCTCTCGGCCCTCATACCTGTGGCACTCGGCTCTCCGGCCAGATGTGGAAAATTCAGTCCTAATTGAGAATCTTGAAAACCACGAGGGAGTGCTCGTTTTGGGGGTGGAGGTGGGAGTTCCCTTGGGTGGGCTGGTGGAGGGAATACAGCCCCTCAAGTCCGCACCCCTCCGTTGCTTTGACACTGGGCTCAGATGGAGTGAACTCAGCCTTGGCACTGACCGCAGCCCACCAGGCCGCTCCCGGCATCCTGGGTCTGGCTCGGTCCTCCCCCGGGAGGTGGCGAGGGGAGGAGTGAAACGGCTCTCCTGACCTCGCCCTGGCTGGGCTGCATGTTAAGGGGGCTGCTGCCTTAACGTGGGGTCCCCCTGTCTCGTTTCCCTCGATCGCTCCACGCCCACCTCTGGAACACCCACTGTCTCAGTGACTGCTTTGAAGTTTCTTTCCCTTGAAAGAAATCCAGCATTTTTCTCAAGAGGACAGTCTGTTCCTATTAGAAACCTCTACCCTGGAGCCGGGACAACGTGAAGCTTACTCAGAGCTCCTTCACGATCCCCAGTTAACTGGTTCCATGAGACATTCAAGGGGGCTGAGGGGAAGGTGTTCGTACACAGTATTTTCTGCGCCCAACCCATGACTACGGACACGATGTGTTGGCACTGAAGCTGTTATAGGGTCTGGGAGACCCCCCGGGGGCTACTGTGTGCCCCTGGGGCTGACTCTTCTCTGCACCGTCAGAAAAGGGCGACAGTGGGTGGGCTCTGGGGCCAGCACCTCGATCCAGTCCCAAGACTCACGTTTCCTCTCTTGCCTGGGCAGCGCCCAGGAGCGGCGCCCACCCCCACCCCAAAGAGGGCGGGGGGCTGGAGCCTTGTGGGCCGTGGGCTGCAGAGGCCCAGCAATGGGTCAGGAGCCGGTGGTCTCGTACCCCGCAGCACAGAGGAGGGCCGGGTCACAGGAGGACTGCGTCCAGACCACAGCACAGCAGCCTGCGCGGGCAGAGTCCAGGCTGTCAGCAGGCCCCCTTGGATCCTCCTTCACCACGGCCCCAGGGCCCCCTGCTGCCCACGCCTCTGCGGCCTCGCCCGGGTCGGGCCGCCCCTCGCTCGTCTGGGTCATGGTCACTCGCGTCTCTGCTTCCGCGCTGTCTTGCAGCAGCCACGGGGACCTTTTAAGACCCAAGTCAGATCGCGTCCCGCCCCTTCCCAAAACCCCCCAGTGATTCCCTGTGGTGGGTTTATAGGGCTCCCCCCACCAAAATAAAATTCGTGAGCACTGACAAAGATTCTCTGCTTGACCAAACTCAAGTCAGGGTCCTGAAACGTCCCTTAGTCCCACCTGTGCACGTACTTGTAAAATCCACTTTTAGCAAAGGATCTGCTAAGTCGGATTAGCTGGAACCTCCGCCCTCGATACCTGATCAGCCTCGATGCTGCCTGAGCCGGTTCCTCCCCCTCCACCCTGCCCCGGGGGGTCTGGTCACCCTGGCCTGCCCCCAAGAGCCCTGTTAGGGGGTTCAGCCAGGATCCCCCGCACCTCCTCTGATATTTTCTTTTAGCGAGTTTCCACTTGCCCTCTGGGCTGTGGCCGTACTGGCCTGCCAGTGCCCCGCGAGCCTCTGCGCGCCCTCCCCTCGCCGGCCTTAGTCCCGACGGGTCCTCTGCCCGCGATCTCTGTACCTGACGTCTGAGTTGCTCAGTGCTTCATTGTGCTTCGGCCTCCGCCCAAAAGGTGCCTTCCCAGGGCCCCTACCCTGACCGCCCCCTTCGCAGCTTCCCTCCCTCTCGGCCAAGCACCCCGGCCTCCTTACCTTCCTTGCTGGAATTTATTCCTCCCCAACAAGCACCTGACATACCGCGCATTTCCTCGCTGGCTGTGTCTCTGCGGCTGCCTCACCGGTGTGTGTGCCCGGCTCAGCAGGGGTCCCCAGTGTCCCCGAACGCACGAGGGGAGACTCTCCTGTGCTGCACAGGCCCACCCCGCACGCTCCTGCCAGGCCGCAGAGCAACTCCAACCCATGTGCAGTCTGAGCCTGGCTCTGCTCACCCGGTGACGCTGCAGCGCCGACCTCGGCTCTGAGGAGCGCATCGTGGTGACCACGCGGACATTTTGGGCAGCACCGATGTGTGTGGATCGTGTGCATTTCATGCATATATTTACGTCTATTTTGTGTATGTGGTGAGATTGTTCGTGCATTATACATTCACCATGTCTATCTACAAATACCGAATAGATTATTAATAAAATCAGAACTCTCCGCACAGAGAACATGTGTGGTGGAGGGTTTCCTGGGGCCTGGCGTCACCTCTGCACCCGGCGGGTCATGATCTGCCTGTTTTAACACCTGGCTGGGGCTGCCGATTCTGCCTTCTCTCAGCGTCACTGCTCCTGCTCAGATGGCACCAGGGCAGCTGCCACCGTGGCAGTTTATGGATGTATTAGTGGCTGTTTCCACGCGTGAACAGATTCACAGCCCGCTGGCTGCCGCCGCGAGTGTCCCCATCACGCCACATCACAACGAGGCCGGTGCCGACGCAGGGCCCGTGGCTGGCGGCTCACAGGGCCGCCCACTGTGAGGCAACCACCGAGGAAAAGGAAAAAGGGGGAAAATGTCCCCACGCACTAGCTGTCAGCTTCTTCTCTCGCCTGTGACCGGAAGGCGGTGGAGCAGGAGAAGTCGCGGCCGATTCCCACGGACACGGGGCGGTTTGCCGGTCTGTGGGCCGCCCGGGCTTCTTGCTGCCTTTTGCTGGGATCGTTAGTGACCAGGTCGTTGCTCGTTAGTGCCGCTGTCAGGGCCGGGTCTGGGGAGGAGGGACGGGCAGGGGGTCCGAGCGGAGGCTCGTTGGCAGCTTTGGAGAAGGGCGTCCTGTGGGCGGGTGCGGGACGCAGCGGCGCTGGCTGTTTCCTCCCAGCTGGGTCTCTCTCCTGCGTCAGCTGGCCCGGAACCATGCTGTGTCTGAGCCTCCGCCTGTCGCTCCCCAGGGAGGACGTCCTGGGGTCAGTGCTGTGTGGCTGCGTTGAGCACGGCCAGCTGTGTAGACAGCCTTGGTCGCAGTCCCAGAGGCTTTTCCTTGCTTGCAGTGGGGCAGGCCACATGCGGACGGGTTCCCGAGGCCCCTTGGGGATGTGGGCTGTGGCCCATTTGTAACTCTCTCCCCAGGACTCCGAATGCCCCTCCCAGGGGCCCTTCCCCGAGGTCAGGGTCATGGGGCGTCAGCCTGACCCCCGCAGCACCGTGCTCCTCCGCTCCCGGCCTCTTTCGCCTCCACGATCTTGGTTCTTCCTCGTCAACACACGGACAAGGCTGCGTCTCCTCCTGGCCTCCTGGCCCCACTTTCTGCCCAGGCTACCTCCCACCCGCCCTGGGGCCGACACGTCTCCTCTGCTCCTAGGACTCTCATTCAGTCCACACAGAAACACAAACAGCCCCCTTGCCGCTGCCAAATCCGGTGAGAAAATTCTATTCCCTTTGTGCCGGGATCACGTGGTGTGCACAGAGCTTTACTCTTGGCTGTGACAACACTCTTTTCCTTTTCTCGTGGGCTCCTGTGCGGCCCCTTGCCCAGCTTGGACGTGCTCGCCTATGCGTGGCCTCGGCATCCGTCTGTGCTCTGCCTCAGAAATCATCCTAGGGGCCGGGGAATCCGCTTCCGACTGTACAAATTCCCTGGGATTTCCCATGAACACCTCTGTCTCAGTGTGCCTAGAGTGAGATTCAGCCTCCCTTCTGTTTTTTTCTCCTGATCTTCGTGAATGGACACCCCAAGTGCCCAGGCTAGAATTTGGAATCTTTCTGGAATCTTCTCTTTTGCTCCCTGCTCCACAACAGTTTGCCAAGTCTTGGTTCTTCTAGTCAGCATTGACCTGTGAATTGGTTTCCTCTTTTCCGTCACTACCACCTCTTCTTGGACTGCTCAGGGTAGTCACTGCCCCAGCAGGTGTACGGGGTGGTCACTGTACAGGTGTACAGGGTGGTCACTGACCCAGCAGGTGTACACTAAGAAGCCCCTGAGCTGGTCTCCCGGACTCCGCCAACCTGTGCAGAGCCGTCCTCGGCGCTTCTGTGAGACCACGGGAAGGAATGCCCATGAGCGTTCTGTTAAAGTTCAGTGAAAATGCAGGAGAATTTTTAGGTAAGAAAAGATTGGCATGGAGGTTAAAGAAAATGACATTTATTTGGGAAACAAAGAATTGCAATTTGAGTTCACTGAATCAGGGCAGCCCTGAAGAGTGTCCCATAAGGCAAGGGCAGTCGGGGGGAGGTTTATAGGAGATTTCCACGAAAAGTTGTTTTCGGAGGCAGCTCATTGGCTGGGCGGAAATCCTGCCTGCAGACCCGTTTTGATTGGCTCATTAACGAGGGCATCCCAGCTGAGCTGCGTGCATGGCCGGCAGATACTGACCGCAGTTGTTTTTCCACGTCGATTGGAACATTCTGTGGTTTGACCTGAAGCAGGTGTGAGGGCGACCCTCTCCTAGTCTCCTGACTGTATTTTAGGAAGGCTTAGCCTTAGCAACTTCATTTTCTTTCACTGTATGTGCTAGGCTGGCAGCACAGGAGAGTAATGTGTCCTCCAAATCTCACAATCCCAGGATTAGGAACACGAGAGCTTGCAACAGGTAAGTTGAAAACAAAGCAACGTACATAGCAAAGTTCTCTCTCACGCAGGGTGTCTTCAGTTCCTAGAACTGCCAGAGCCTGCAGCAGTGACTAAGGTCCCCAAACCTCAGAAGGCTCGACCTTGTCTCTGCAACCTCCTGGAGGCTGGGGGAGGCGACTGGCCTTCAGCGTTCTCTTGTTTGGCTTTGGAAAGCCACCTCTGCACCCTGGCGTGGCCGTCCGTGGTGATACCCTCTGCCCTGGTGAGACGGCCAGGCCAGGCGTTCCTTACGTGCAGGTATTTTCTCATGTAGTCCTCACGACGATCTTCAGTTTGCAGATGTTGGGTCTGGGAAGCAGGGAGGTTAGGAAACGGCTTGGACTGGAATTCGGATGGGGCTGTAATTCGGACCCTGTGGTCTGGGTCCCTGGGCCTGTGATCCTGACCTTGGAGCTGTTGTGTCTTTCACTGCTTGGCACCTTCCGTGTGCTGGGAGCTTTGAGCCTGTCACCTCGTTCAGTCTCTGTGGTGACCCTGTGAAGGGGCAGCTGACTGCAAGCTCCCTAAGCGAGGTCTGTTTTCTCGCCTTGGCATGGGGAGAACGTGCGCGTGTGCGGTGCGTGCCAGAGTCTATTACCATTCCTCAGTAAGGAACCTGGGGCTAGTGTGTCACAGCTATTTTGTGGCCTGACCTGGATTTACGGCTCAGTCCGTGAGACCGACATGTCCCCGGCCAACTCCCCGGTCACAGAGAAGCTGCCAGACCTTCCTTTTCCCAGTGACGTGCGACTGAGACGCAGGTTTCTCTCTCCCCGTGCGGCACAGCCCAGCCGCCCGTTACCCACTTTCCTTCCTCACATCTCTCGCCACGATTCTATACTTGGTGGTTTGATGGGCAGAAGTATCCCTGCTCCACGCCTTTAATGTAACGAGGGCATTAGTGGTGTGTAATGGAGGCGGAAATCACTTTCTAATGCCTGGAACATAAATACAGCAAAAGCCCACAAATGAACCATAACTCTTCCTCCTTTCATGGTCGGTAAAAGGATCCCACACTCTTTCCTCGTTAATCTGGACCAGGACGAAACTGCAGCACTGCTGATTTTCCAAAGTGCTTTCTGCAAAATAATGAGGCTGTTTATTAACATCAGGAAGGCGAAAGGGAGCCCGTGGCTATGACGGTTTCCATGGCAACCTTGAGGCAGGGCGATGTGAGGCTCCTGGTGAGATCCGGGCCGCCCCCACCCCTACCTGCAAGGGGCAGGCCTGGGAACCAGGGCCGGGTGACAGGCCCGCTCCATGCTGCGTCACCTTGGCTGGGCTTCTGGTGGGGTGGAGAGCATTTTAGAGTTTGGTACAAGTAGCCTTTGATAAGGAGGAACATGCATTTTATGCTTACAAATAGCATGGTATGCCTTAAAATCGCGGCTGTTTGGGTGCAGCACGGCCTTGAAAGAGGCTGCAGACAGATTCCTGAATACCCCTTCACACCCACTGAGACGGTGACAGTCGAAAAGGACAGACAGTGGCAAGTGCTGGCGAGGACGTGGAGAAACCGGAACTGGCGTACACGGCTGGTGGGAATGTCAAATGGTGCCGTCACCTGGGAAAACAGTCTGGCGGTTCCTCAAAAGGTGAACCACAGAATTGCCACGTGACCCAGCGAGTCTGCCTCGAGGTGTGTACCAGAGAAAAAGAACCTGTGTTCATACAAGAATCTGTACACGAGTGTTCGTGGTGGCATTATTCATAATAGCACAAAGTGGAGACAACCCCCATGTCCATAAACCAATGGAGGGACACGTAACATTTAGGAATGGAATGTTGTTCATCTATAAGAAGGAGTGGAGCTCTGACACGCGCTACAACACGGGAACCTTGAAAACATTTTACCGGGAGAAGGAAGACTATCGCGAAAGACCACGAATTGCAGGAGTGGCTTGAACAGCAGAAGTTTTCTTCTCCTTGTTCAGGAGGCCAGAAGTCCAAAGTCAAGGTGTCAGCAGGTTGGTTCCCTCTGAGGATCGAGAGGGAGGGTCTGTGCCAGGCTCCTCTCCTGGGTCCCGGCTGTGTGCTGGCGATCTCTGGTGTCCCTTAGCTTGCAGGTGGGTCCATCTTCCCCCACGTCTTCCCACCATCTTCCCCCTATGTGCATCTGCCTCTGTGTCCAAATTTCCCCTCTTTATAAAAAAGCAGTCACATTGGATTAGAGGTCCCCTTGCCGCAGTGCAGCCTCATCTTAACTATTATAATTACATCTGCAATGACCTTGCTTCCAAACAAGGTCACATCCTGAGGACCTGGGGATCAGGACTTCAACAGATGCATTTTGGAGGGACACATTGCAGCCCATAACAGATGTCATTCATATGGAATGTCCAGGATGTGCAAATCCATAGAGAATGAAAGCAGATTAGTGGTTGTCTAGGGCCGGGGAGGTTGGTGGGAAATGGAGAGTGATTGCTAAAGGGTATGGAGTTTCTTTTTGGGGGGTTGAAAATGTTAATGTTCTAAAATCAATTGTAGTAATGATCATACACCTTTGTGAACATACTAAAAACGCTGAATTGTACAATTTAAATGGTGACTTGTATGATATATGAGTTATATCTCAATAAAGCTGTTAAAAACTGATTCTTCACCATCTAAACACAAAACTGTTTTCTTTGTGGATTTCTGCCTGGAAGCCTGGGCTGGATCAAGCCTTTCCTGATTGCTACTCTGGCCAGTGCCCACACTTCTGTTTTGGCTCCTTCAGTGCCCTGCTCACACCGTCTCCACCATTGAGTGGTCTCTTCTTGTCGTTTCTGTGTTTCAGCCATCCTCCTAGGGGCCAGTCAAGCCCCGCTCCTTTCTTAAAGTCTTTCCTGATGACTTTAGTCTTCCCTGACCCCTTCCTTCTACGGCACGCAGGAGTTTTATTCCGGGGTCTCCATGGGTTACCTTGCTGTGTTCTCTGGCTGTTTATGAGTCAGTTGCCTTTTCAACGAGATTGCAAGTTCCTCCAGAGCAAGGGCTGTGGAGCCTTTGCCTGCAGCCCCTGTGGTGCCTGGTCAAGTGCTGGGCATGCAGCTCAGGACACCTTTGATAATTTGACTCAACAGTCATACCGAAGAGAGGACATCCCTGGGCACCAGGGGAGCAGCTATGCACAACAGCACGTAACTCCTGTCCTTGTGTGAGTCACTGAGCCATGGTTACCCACAGGCACTGTGAGCCAGGGCCACTTTCGCTCAGAGAAGTCCCTCTCTCTTGGAGGGAGGTCCTGGGGAGATCGTCACAAATATCGGAGAACCCCTGATCCCCCATCCTGCACGGCTGGTTCTTTGAAAACCCGTGGGAAGTGTCATTTCCTCGTATTCCTTTTTCTCTGCCAGCTTTTTCTTCCCTGCTCTGGGCCCCTGGAACCCTCCCGGTCTTTCCCGACAGCTTAGATTTCTGTGTTGATTTCAATTGACTAACAGAAAAACCAACTCTGTGTGTGACTCATTCGTATTTTAATTCCCAGTTTGAGAAGCTTGGGAAAGCCTTCTAGCTCAAGGTCTCGGGTATTCCAGAGGAATGCTTCACAAGGGATGCGCTCTAGGCTGGGAGCGGGGAGTGAGTCGGAGACGTGGAGAGCTTTGCGTTGTTCTTGCTAGGCTGGAGAGCATCCGTCACCAACGCTTCCTCTCTCGAAACCCTCTCTGCCAATTTTCAAACGTTTTTCTTTATCAGAAGTGTTTTGCCCCCCAATGAGATGTTTCATGAACTCCAATATCTAAGAGTGGACTCCTGCTCAGGATGGCACTGCGAGTTTATACTTCAAACGTAGAACAAAAACTGAGAAAATATAAAAACTGCAAAGTTACCAAGACGAAGCCATCTTGGTAGGAAGCTTTAAGACTTATTTCTCAACAGCGTATAGAAGCAACAGACAAAATAATCGGACAGGATATAGAAGATCTGAGCAGCACAGTAAATCGAGTCTACCCGATGGACGCTGCACCCCGCAACGCACCTCCTTTTCACCTGAACGAATGCACATGGGGACTTGCCAACACCCACCACACAGCAGCTCGTGAAGTGAGCCTTAACAATGTTGCAGGATTGGAATAATCCAGAATGTGTTCTCTGGCCACAGTGCAATTAAGCTAGAAATCAATAACAAAAAGATAACTAGAAAATCTCCAACTGCTTAGTAATTAAGCCACACACTTCTAAGTAACCTATAGTTCAAAAAAAGAAATCACGAAGGAAACTTGGAAATTAGAAAATATTTTTAACTAAATGATAATGAAGACATCAAATCATACCTGTCAGTTATAGCTAAAGTAGAGCTTAGAGAGAAATTTATAACCTTGTGTGTGTGTGTGTATAAAGAAAGGCTGAAGATAAATATCTTAAGCTTTCATTTTAAGAAGCAAAAGAAAAAAAATCAAGTCAGCTTCTAAAAAATAGAAGGAAAGAAATGATAAAGACAAAAGCAAAAATAAATGTTATAGAAAGCAAATACACAATAGAAAAAACCAGTGAAGCCAAAAGTAGATTATTTAAGAAGATCAATAAAATTGACAGACTCCTAATGAAATTGATTAAGAACAAAAGAGAGAAAACACCTTACCAATATCAGAATTAAAATAGGACTTGGGACAACCCCACAGATGTCACAGACATTAGATAGACAACAAAATATTATCAGTAGGGAGACTACAGTTAACACTAATTGTACATCTCAAAATAGCTAGGAGAGAATAATTTGAATGTTGCTACCATAAAGAAAGAGAGAAATATTTAAGGGGATGAATATCCCAATTATTCTGATTTAATTATATGAATGTATCAAATTATCACATGGACCCCCCAAAATATGTATATCTAACATGTATCAATAAAAAGTGTAAAAAATTATGAACATATATCTGCTAAAGATTATATATTCAGAACATATAAAAAATGTTAAGAACTCAATAATAATAAACAATCCAATAAAAATGGGCAAAGGATTTGAACAGACATTTTGCCAAGGATGATATTCCAATAGCAAATAAACACATGAGAAGATGTTCAGCATCATTAGACACAAAAACGAAAAGGAAAATTGCCATGAAGTACCACTACACACCCACGAGACTGGCTAAAATTAAAAGGACAAAATACCAAGGGTTGGCAAGGATGAGGAGCAACTCTCAAACACAAATGTTAACTCTAAGCGGGTGATGATAGGTTAGGTATGAATACTGTAATCCTCTGAGCAAGCTCCAAAAATAATACAAAGAGATATAGCCCAAGATCCAAAAGAAAAATTAAAACGGAATACTAAAAAACATTAAAATAGTCCAAAAGAAGGCAAGGAAGGAGAAAAAATGAACAAGAAACAGGGGACAGAAAATAAATAATAACATGTTCACCTATATCAACAATGTCAGTAATCACCTTAAATGTAAATGGCCTAAATATACGGAATATAAAGCAGAGATTGTCAGATTGGATAAAATATAAGACCCAACTATATAGTATGTATGAAAAATCCACTTAAATATACAGATATAGATAGGCCAAAAGTAGAAGATAGAAAACATATTTCATGCAAAAACCAATAAAAAGAAAGCTGGAGTGGCTATATTAATATCTGACAAAGTAAACTTCAAAGCCAGTCACACTTCCAGGAAAAAAGAGAGACAGTGAGTAATTACGAAGGGGACATTTCACCAAGACGACCTGACAATCCCAAGTGACGATTCACATCACACCAGAGCTTCAAAATACATGAAGCGAAAACTGGGGGAAGTGAAGGAGAAACAAACAAATTCACAATTACAGCTGCAGACATCAACACTCCTCTCTCAGCAATTGCGACCCGAGCCACACTTTCAACCAATATGACCTAAGGGACATTTATAGAACATTCTACTAAAAAACAATAGAATTCACGTTCTTGCTAAGTGTATACAGAACATTCACCAAGATAAACCAAATTCTGGGCCATATGAAAAACCTTAACAGATTCCGAAAATTTCAAAGAATTGTAACAATAAAAAGTGTGTTCTCTGATCATAAAAGATGTTAACCAGAAATCGATAATAGAAAGATGTCTGGAAAACCTTGACAACGACACACCGTAGTCCTAAATAACCCTTGGGCTGGAAAGGAAGCCAAACGGCAACTTAGAAAATATTTTGAACTGCGTGAAAATAAGAACACAGCGTATCAGAGTCTGTGTAACGCAGCTGCAGTGGATGTCCGAAGGAAACGCCAGTATTAAATGCTCATATTAGAAGAAAAGAAATGTTTGAAATTTCCTCTGAGCTCTACTCCAGTTGCATCACGTAAATTTTGATGTGTTATGTTCTTATTTTCTATTTAATTAAATGGAAATTAAATTAAATGGAAAACAAGCAGGTTGAAACAGTAAAGAGCACAAAACAATGAAATTGAAAATAAGAAAAATAATAATAGAGAAAATCAATAAAGCAAAAAGCTGTTTTTATTGAGAGGATCAATAAAATTGATGAAATTCAAGTCAGCCTGAGCAAGAATAAGATGGGAAAGA